>JAHWGI010001376.1:535000-582500 GCA_029379305.1 Frankliniella fusca
CTGAAGTTGAGACGGTAGGCGACAATCTTCTTTGGTTAGCGTTATTTTTTTTTAATGTATGATTTCCATGACCTTATTAAATCAACAGTCTGCAGCCGATAAACTGTGACGGTGGAGAGAGGGGTCGGACAGCAAACTATTTTCGCCACCGGGCCCTGCGCAATCGCTCCCTTCTCTCTCTCTCTCTCTCTCTCTCTCTCTCTCTCTCTCTCTCTCTCTCTCTCTCGCTCGCTCGCTCGCTCTCACACCGCTCTCCCTCCCTCCCTCCCTCCCTCCCTCCCTCCCTCCCTCCCTCCCTCCCTCCCTCCCTCCATCACAGCCGGCTGGCGCGGCTCCTGCCACTATACTCGGAAGAACTGCTGAAGCTTATGCCCTGAGAACCATACACATTTTCGTGGCATTGTTCCCCAGCGCGGTTTAGGCCTCTATCTCTCTTTCTCCCTCTCCCTCCCTTCCTTCCTCTCTCTCTCCCTCACTCCATCTTGTGGTGTTTGCTGCAGCCCACCTTCATTTCCCAGTTCCTTTTCTTTCGTCCCGCTGCTGGTGCTGGTGGCGCCCGGCCGGCCCGGGCCGGGGTGTGTTTCCGCTGCACTGAGATTGCTCCTCATTCGCCTCTTGTTGCAAATTTTCGAGGGAGCTCGAGATAGAATACAGCAGCGCCAGGCCAGAGGGAAGGGAGAGACGGGCGAGAAGCGAGCGGGGCGTGGGGTGCGGGATGCGAGGGGGCGATCACTCATACAAAATGTGTACAATGATTTTTTTAAACCTTGGATTTTCTATTTTTTGGTGTGATTTTTTTGATGGTTTATCCTATTTCTTTTGATTTTTCGATGAAACTTTCTGTCACTTTTTGATCAATTTTGATCTTTTTCTCCTATTTTTGACTTTTTTTTTCAATTTCCCTCATTTTTTTTGTTCATTTGTACCGAGGGGGCGACCACTCCCCTTTTATGTGTACACATGATTTCCGGAATGATTGATTCCCAATGATTCCCATCTATATCTTTTCATTTCAACTGTTTCTAGCGACATAAAACGCTAATTTCGGCTAATTATAACTGATTCTCGGTGTTTTCTGCTTTGTTGTAGTGGTCTCCATTGATTTCCCTTAATTTTTTATGATGATGATTCCCAGGCTTGTGTGCACATGATTCCCAAAATTGTCGCCCTCTCGATTTGTACTAACTTTTTTTTTTCCTGCATCTTTCTTCCTATTTTTTTTTTAAATTTTCCTACGGTTTTTTTTTTCTGATTCTTTTGGCGCCGTACACTGATTTTTTGAAGTGATCCCGCCCTCAGCTTTGGATGCGGGTGCAGATAGAGCAGCAGGAATGAGTTCTCGCCCGCCCCGCTGCATGTAGTCCAGGGGTCTCAGTCAGCAGACGACGCGCGGGCCGGACGGGTGGGGACCTCTCGCTCGCACTCCCGCTCACCTCGTCGCTCCATCTCTCTCCCTCGGGGCCGTATTCGGCCCGCGGTATGGGCCGCCAGTCTGAGACCCCTGATGTAGTCCAACAACCCCCTTCCTCGCGCGCCCTCCACTCCTCTCTATTGGCCAAGACGCCGCACCAATGTGGCGCCCGGCCGGCGCCGCGACGCCTCCCCTCCCCCGGCGCCGGCGCCGCGGCGTCTTGAGGAGGGAGGGGCCTAACGCGCGTCTTGGCGGCGCGCCGGTGGAGGGGGCAGCAGCGCCGCGCCGCCGCGTCTTGAGGAGGGGCCTAACGCGCGCGCCCGCGGGCAACGCCCCCCGTCTCTCCCCTCTCTCTCTCTCTCTCTCTCTCTCTCTCTCTCTCTCTATCCCGCTCAATCTCTCTCCCTCTTTCTGCTCTCTCTCTCTCTCTCTCTCTCTCTCTCTCTCTTTCTTTCTTTCTCTCTCTCTTTCTCTCTCTCTTTCTCTCTCTCTCTCTCTCTCTATCCCCCTCAATCTCTCTCTCTCTCTCTATCCCGATCAATCTCTCCCTCTTTCTTCTCTCTCTCCAAAGGGGTAACATTGAAAAAAAAAATTGTATACCTTGTAATCGAGGGGTCCACCACTCTTGGTACTCTGTGCACACGTTGTCTGGTACTACTGGAAATCTTATTCCCAACACTCCTCTTTTCATCGTTTTTCGTGCTGTTTTGGGTTTTCCCCATTGAAATATGCAAAAATTTCCATAAATTTCCATGTTTTTTTTTTCAAAAAACTGACCGAGAACTGTAAGTAATCACTGGTAATCGGTAATCGTGTGCACGCTCCTGAACCAAGTGATGGACCCCTGCTCGCTCGTAATTCAAACAATTTTTTTTAAAAAAATCAGCGACATTTTGCAAACAGATCGGAAAACTAAGAAAAAATTCACGAAAATACAGGGAAATTTACAAACAAAAAAATTGGTAAAATTCAAGTGAAAATTCGCAACAAATCTATAAACTTCGCAGAAGTTAAAAAAAATTCCCAAAATTTCCCAAAATGTGTACACCCCAATTGAGAGTTAGTTCCCCCTCCCCCCTCGCCTCTCTCTCTCTCTCTCTCTCTCTCTCTCTCACTCTCTCTCTCTCTCTCTCTCTCTCTCACTTTCTCACTCTCTCACCCTCTCACTCTCACTCCTTCACCAGCTCGTGGGGGAGAGGGAAGAGATAGAGAGACCTTATACCGCTCGCTGCGCCTGGTCGACGCCGCATATTTCGCCTCCATGTCCTCCATCCATTGTGATTGTTGTTCAGAAGCTCGGCGCGACGATGGCGTCTCGGCGCCCTCCAACCTCCAATGCATGGAGCTTATACTGTATGCGCCATGCCACGCCAAGCCTCGGGACTGCAAACTACAGCCAATAAAAGGAGAAGGAGGGAGCAAGAGAGCGAGAGAGAGAGAGAGAGAGAGAGAGAGAGAGAGAGAGAGAGAGAGAGAGAGAGCGGGCGAGAGAGGGAGGAAACGTGGGTCGTCACGGGCCTGAAGCAGCGCCAGCGAAGTTTGCTGCGCCTTTTCCCCCTATCCGTTCCGTCCGGGCCGGGGGCGGCCTGGGGCGGCGGGGGGCGGCGGGGGGCGGCGCTGTGTAGCGCGGGGGGCGGGCCCGCCACCGTCGCCCGCGACAGCGGCGCAACTTCGATCGCTTCGACGGCCGCAAATGTGAGTTTAGTTGGTGCTCGGGGCGGGGCGGGCGCCGCCCGTGTATCCTATTCTCATCGAATGGTAATGACCGGGAGCCATTATTTCGACCCTCCCGCTATGGCCTGTATTTGGGTGATATATTCTCTTCGTCCTCTCCTTCCTCTCTCTCTCTCTCTCTCTCTCTCTCTCTCTCTCTCTCTCTCTCTCTCTCTCTTCTCTCTCTCTCTTCTTCCGTCTTATCACTGCGATGGACAAGGGGGCGCAGCGCTAGAGACAATGTCGAGCAGCGCGACTCGGAGGAAGAATAAGGAGGGAGGGAGGGAGAGAGAGAGAGAGAGAGAGAGAGAGAGAGAGAGAGAGAGAGAGAGAGAGAGAGAGAGAGAAGGATGTGGAGCGAAGGGAAGCGAAAGGATGAATTATTTCTTCCTTACACTCTTTTAACTCTTTCGGGCCTGCTTCTTTTGTTCTCCTGGTCGTCGTCTATATGAAGGATCGAATTAGCGCTAAGTCGTCCATAATCACGACTTTGGCTTTTGTTTTAAGCCAGTAATTTACGCCGTGCTGCGCCCCTACCTCCCCTCCTCTCTCTCTCTCTCTCTCTCTCTCTCTCTCTCTCTCTCTCTCTCTCTCTCTCTCTCTCTCACACACACACACACACACATTCAAAAAGGGAAGGGTTGGCACTTTTCGTATTTCGTACAGAGGAGAAAGGGGCTAGGTGGGGGTGGGGCGGTGTGTGTGGACCAAGGCGTGGTGAGTGAAAGGAGAAAGGGAGAGAGGAGGGGAGATGGATGGATGGATGGATGGATGGACCCGGCCGGGCACGGCGCGGCCAGGGAGATTTGCACGAAACAAAGGAAGGTTTATGCGTTTATCCTCATGTAGCAGTGGACGCAGCAGCCCGCTGGGCGGGGCGGGGTGGGGCGGGGCGGGGTGCGGTGGGGGCACCCCACGCCCCATGGGAGTGGGTGGGGGTGGAGGACAGGGCAAGATGAAAGCTTCATAGCTGACTCCGCGGCGGGAGGTTTTGGCGCAGCTCCATAAGACGTTATATGTGAGACTCATAACGGAAGAAAATGTTTTTTCCTTCTTTTTTTTTTACGTATTTCCTTGCTGTCTTTACTGTAGCGTGCACCATCTGATAAAAACTCTTCTCGTTTGTAAATTGATGGCGCATGACTCGCCTAGTTTTGGTTTTATCGGATCCCCCCCCCCTCCCCTTACCTTTGTTTATGTCGGAACGAAAGAGCAGTGTGTCGAATACAAACGTACGACGCTATGCCATTTTTAATTTTTAGGCAACGGAGTTGCCTTCTAAAATCGCTGGAAAACGTGCGTGTTTTGTTTCATATGGCCCCTTACGACAGAAAAAAATCTGCTGAAGGGAATTCGATAATATTAAGCATACATTTAGAATGTAATCTAGTACATTCGATTCTGAAGTCTAGTTGAAATCTGTATTGCAGAAATTTTGTAAATTTGAATTGAAATTCGAGTTTCTATGGTAATGCTCGACTCGTCAGGCAAAATGAACAGGGGAAGGGGATATTTTTTCGTGGAGGGGGTAGGCCGAGGCGAGCCAACACGGAGCGAAAGAGAAACGTCTTAAGTCTGCGTTCAAACAAAGCCAGCCTTTAGTTTCGAGCGCAAGAATGAGATAACACCACTGAAATTCGCACGTGACCACCGTACTGCCTTCTTTAAAACTACTTCAGTTTTACTGAAACTTGCCCCGGTTCTGCCAACTAAATGTGTGCCTCAAAGAATGAGTTCCAATCGTAACGTTATGAGAGCAGTGATTTTTTTTCATTTTATTTGGTTGGCATGTTGTGTCAACAACGCGAAAGCAGGCCAAGCATGTCCGCCATTGCCGGTGGCTGATGTGCCCACATCGCGACTTTAAATCATTTTATAAAGTTATCGAAACGTTGACAGGGCGAACTGAATGCGTAAGTAGTAGTTTTATACCTGCGGAAAACGGTTTGGTAAGTTTGACTTCGATCTGGTGAGCAGAATTCTTGAAATGATGTACATTTACGTGTACCATTTTGTGTAAACAACGCCTTAACTCCGCGTTTTCCCAATAGAGCGCACCCCCCGTCGCGGCCGCGGCGCGCTTGCCCGCTGGTCCTGGGCGTACCAGCGGTATTAGTTAGGGCCCCGGTTCAATCGTTCCGTGCGACCGGTGGAGGGGACGTTATTGTTGACGTTCCCGTTCCCCTTCGGCCGTGACCTCGCCGCCCAGTTTTTGCCGTCAGAAGGAGAACTCTCTTCTCTCCTTCTCCTGTCGATTAAATGCCGGCCGAACTGTCGGAGAAAATTCATTACTTGAAACCCGTCTCATCAATTCGAACTTGGAATTATCTAGCCACTATCTTGACTATCGTAATCTAAACAAAACCAGTCGGTTTTCTTACAGTCTTATTATACACTCACAATATTTTATTTTAGTTATAGAAACTCCGTTGTCTACCAGGATTTCGTGAAATCGTATTTTTTTTTTTTTTTTTTTTTTTTTTTTTTTTTTGCCAGTTTAATTTTTGTTTTATTTTTAGGAAGTAAAGTTGGAGTCCTAGGTTCTGCGATAGTTTTGAGCGCGAGCAGCACCCGCAAGACCTATAACACATTCTAAAAGAATAAAGCCCATTTTTGAAGATAACAATTTGCACTTTTAATGAAACAGACCAGACCATTTGCGCTGTATAATTTTCATCTTGCTCAATGTAGCGCTCGGAAATTCCCGGAAGTTCCTCACAGTTTGTAAGTAGACCTAAGCAAATTACTGAGTGACTTGTGCTGACCCTCGCGTCGTGCTCTGCGATCCTTCCTGCGGGCCCTGGGCCAAATCCGTTGTACTTTTCAATTTTTAATTTTTATTTTTACCACTTCCTGCTAATTTGGTTTCTGCTTCTAATTACAAAGTTTCCATTTGCCTCTCAGGCCTGCGAAGAGGAAATAAAAATGCTTGGACCAACCGTTTGATGCATCTCGCATACGTGATACGTGTTCTTCCACCAAGCATTTGCAAAGTGATAGGTGCAAAGAATTTTTTTGGTAATACAAGGAACTTTCCTACGGTTTCACAAAATTCTGTGTATTCTATTAAACAATTCTTTGTGGAAGATTAGATAGAGTCTGAACGAATCTGAACTCTGGAAAAACAAAGGTGCGACATGATGCCTTTCAAAGGCACTACTGCAACAGCACCTTTGGAAATGCACTAAAACAGCAGAAAATAGCACCTTTAGAGGCCAGTACGAGCCAGTAGCGCCTCTGGAAAGGCACTGTTTCACTACCGCCACTTAAAGGCATCAGATAGCACCTTTTTGTCTTTCCAGTGAATGCGTTAGAAAAACGTTCAAAAAAAAATCGCGTTCAAAGAACACCACTTGCACTGCTGTTTGATTGGTTTGAGTCGATTACTCATCTGCTCCTCTGCAAGCCGTGCCATGTCCTTCGTAACCACGCTCCGCTTCAACCCGTCTCGCTTCATCCGGCTCCCGCCCCGCCCCGCCCCGCCCCGCCCCGCCCCGCCCCGCCCCGCCCCGCCCCGCCCCGCCCCGCCCCGCCTTCATTCAGGGACGCAGCGCCCTGCAGGTCAGATCGAGGTGGTCCATCCGAACGGTCTAGTAGTCGACTCCGCCGCATCCATGGGGAAGAGTAGAAACAAAAGCGGGCGGCTTCGTCTACTACTAGTTGCAGGCGGGTGGGCGCAAGCCGAGCTAGCCTTTGGCTCTGGAGGCAGTATTACTGCCCACTTGGGTCATCGGGCGGGGCGGGGCGGGGCGGGGCGGGGCACGAAAGGGGAAAGGCCTCGGGCGAGGCATGGCTGCCAACAGCGGCAGCACCCTCAATCCTGGGAGCAAAACACAAAAAAAGGAGAAAGGGGAAAGATAAAAAGAGACGACTGCTAGTGTAGGGTTAGTTTTTCTGGCGGTCTCTGACCAGTAAGGGCGGGGGGAGGGAACGAGCGAGCGAGTGAGTGTGCACACGCAGACTGCAGGAGAGTGCGAGAGAGAGAGAAAGAGAGTCACGACATGTTGTTCAGAGGAGGATACGGCGGGTCCGGGCCGGGCCGGACCGGGCGAGCTTGGCCTGCGTATGCCCTTTCACAAACTACCGTCCGACCGGGTCTTTGAAAGCGCCCCAGGCGGCCGGGCCGGGCTCCGCAGGGCGGTGCAGGATAGGGTTTTGCAAACGCGATGACGCCGCGCCACGCCACTCCCTACAGTCAAAGTGAATCCCCAGACCATACGACGGCCACGATCGGGGAATCACTCGTACAGAATGTGTAAGATATTTTATTGTTTTTGACTTTTGATTTTTAAAATTTTTTGTTTTGAATTTGTTTTGATTTCCAAGGGAGTGTTCTGTCATATTGCATAAATTTTGATCTTTTCCCCCTTTTTCTTGATTTTTCCCCCAATTTTATTTCGATTTTTTGTTTATTTTAGCTCGATTTTTTGGATTTTTCTGAATCTTTTTTCTTAGTTTTATTTTATTTTACTTTTTAAATGATTGTTTGGGGGCCGTACAATGATTTTTTGAAGTGAATCCCCCCTCGGCCAACACACAGAAAAGCATTTCTGAATATCAGGCATGATTTGATGCATGAACCGCGGCAATCGCACAAATGTGTGTTGTTTAAAAAGGTATCTGAATCTGGCGTCTGCGATGCGAGCGATTTACGAATCTGAGCGATTGCTGACTGCTTGAATCATCAATGTTCTGGATCTGAGCCCCGCCCGCACACATAATATTTCTTCTTTGTATTACACCTTTTTTTTCGCTTTGTTTTACAAAGAATATTTGACTTTGTATAACGCTTGCACAGAATTCTTTGTATTGCAGGAAATTTCTTTGTCAGAATTTCAGAGTGCAGTGAACAAAGTTTGCTTATCATACATCGGGACAGTGGCTCGCCCGCGTGCAGGAAATAAACGTCTCAATGTGTCTTGTAGTTATGTGGAGTAACGTGGGCTGGTACACGTCTTCTTGTGGGCAGGGAAGCGACCGGAAGCGACGCCGTCCGTGTGCCTTTCTTTTGCGCGTTTAAACTTTTGGCGCGCGCTGCGAGTGTTCCCTTGTTTTGTCGTGCGCTGGCGCAGCTCAGCTGCGACCTACACGCTGCCTGATTTGTCGTGCTGACGTGGAGTGCAGCGACTGTCTTTTTTATTTTACTTCTTCTTCTTGTTTTCGCTTCTCTTTATTTTCTGCTTCTGTTGTTTTCCCCTTTTTTTCTGCACCCACATCAGCGCCCGCCTTAGACACGCCCTTGGCTAAGACAAAGAGTTGAGAGGAGGAAGCATGAAGGGAGAGCGCGTGTAGGAGAGAGTGAGAGAGAGAGAGAGAGAGAGAGAGAGAGAGAGAGAGAGAGAGAGAGAGAGAGAGAGAGAGAGAGATGAAATAACGGGGCTAAAGAAGTGATCCAAAGCACTCCTTTCTCCGCTCTGCACCCGCTCTTTCCTCCCATTGCGGTCTCTCTCGCACTGCTGCCTGCCCCTCGCGCATGTGATGTGATCCTTTCTCTCTCTCTCTCTTTTATTTTTCGGTTGGTTTTGTGAATAAAGCCCCCAAGGAGTTTGCGTAGATGTGCTCGCGGCATGCTGCGCTGCGCCGGCTGCGCCCGCCGAGCTGCAGTCGCGCCCCTGATTGCAGCACACTGCACTCAGGGCAGGAACGGAACAAAAAGATGACTTTTTTCCCCAACATTGTTATGCATTTATTGACTTTTTTTTTACGGAGAATATATCGATGACTTACTTTGCCTTCTTGAAAGAGATACATATAAGTAGTATAGCTGATACTTGTAGAGCATGCTGGCAGGCAGCCCCGGCATTAACTGTGCCTCATTATCGAGGGGTACCTCACTCTTTAAAAAGGTGTACATTGAATGGAGGGTTCTACTGTGATTGGAAGGAAAATTTGACCAAACTGTAAAGATATCAAAAATTTTGTGGCACCAATTGGATATTTTGCAATTTTAAGGTGCTTAAAATAGATTTTTGTTGAAAAATTAGGTGACTGGATAGTGATTGGAAAATGATCGGAGCTCAGGGTGTACCGTGTGTTTCTTTGAATGCGTAACAGTGTGTGCTTCTTTGAATGCGTAACAGTGTTGCGGGATTGCTTACTTGCCAGGGCTTCAGGGGCCATAGCGCCTTACGGGCGAATGGGGTACTCTGCAAATCTAAGTGTGTAGTAGTTTGACACTTAAAACTGCAAAACTAAAGTTCTGCAGTTATAAGTGCAGAACTTTTTGTTCTGCACCTTTAAGTGCAGAACTCTTTAGTTCTCACTGGAAAAACAAAGGTAGGACTTAATGCCTTTCTAGGGGCATGAAATTTTAATGCCTTTGCAAAGGCACGAAATTGTCCAAAGGCATTAAAATTTAACACCTTTGGGGCAGTTTTAATGCCTTTGCAGGGGTGCTAATTTTTAATGCCTTTGTAAAGGCATTAAACCCCTTCGATTCCTACCTTTGTTTTTCCAGTGCAAGTGTAGAACTATCTAGTTCTGCCCTAAAAACTGGATAGGGAGTTCTGCAGTTGCAAGTGCAGAACTAAAGAGTTCTGCAGTTACAAGTGCAGAACTACAGAACTGCAGTTAGAACTGTAGAACCAAAAAGTTCTGCACTTATAACTGCAGAACTTTAGTTTTGCAGTTTCAAGTGGCAAACTACTACACACTTAGATTTGCAGAGTAGGCAAACCCGCAACACTGTTACGCATTCAAAGAAACACCCGGTACACTGATTGGAGAAGGTGAGGTACCCCTCGGTTATCCTTTCTTCTTTCTTACTCATTGCACTGTAATCACGAGCGTCGTTTTTCGACGCTTGAAGGGTTCGATTTTGTTCACCATCTCCTTTAAAAACACAAGCAAACGAAGCGTAGTCGACGTTTTCGGTTTGAGGGGTGCCCATAGGGTACAGGTTCACCGAGGTCAAAATTCAGATCAATCGAATTCCTATGAAAAATGACGTTTAAAAATCAGCTTTTGAACAAAAACGAACCTACCAGGCGTCGAAATTCGACGCTTGTGTTTACAGTGTGGACTTCTTCTTCTTCTTCGTCTTCTTCTTCTTCTTCTTCTTCTTCTTCTTCCTCTGCTTCTGCCTCTCGAAGCGACTCTGCTGTATCTCTTCTCCATTAACCCCGCTCCCCACCTCTGCCACTCCCCTCCTCCTGGAGGTAAAGGGAATGAACCCCTTCGCCACTCGTTCGCACGCACACTAGCGCTCTCTCTCTCCCTCTCTCTCTCTCTCTCTCTCTCTCTCTCTCTCTCTCTCTCTCTCACACACACACACACACACACACACACACACACACACACACTTCTTAGACGCCTCCCCTAACGACGGCTGGAGACGAGGAGGCCGCCAGCTACACCGATATGTAGAGTGGAGGACCCGGCCCGCAGCATAGCAGGCTGATCCCGAAGATGGCTCTCTCGCCTCCGTCCTTGTCGCACTCATGGGGTCCTGACACCCCCGACAGTGGGCACCGCCATAGGTGCGACAAGGACGGAGGGGCGAGAGCGGTCTTCGGAATCAGACGGCAGCCCAGCTCAGCGCAGCGCGAGCCTTGAGAGGCTGCCGGGTGAAAATGCAAAGACGTACGAGAAAGAAAAAGGGGTTGTCGAGGACGCGGCCGGGCGGGGTGGGCGCGGAGAGAGAGAGGGAGGGAGAAAGAGAGAGAGGGAGAGATGCAGACTTAGGCCCCATTGATTCTCGAGTCGGTTGCACCAGGAGCGGTGCAGCAGCGGGCGGTACGGGGCGTGAGGGAGGGGGAGGGGGGGGACGCCAGCAAATGAATACCCACACAGGGTGGCCCGCGGGCGTAGTGTGGTGGGTCAGGGTGGGAGGGAGAGGATAAGGGTAGGGGAGAGAGGGAGAGAGAGAGAGAGGGAGAGAGAGAGAGAGAAAGGGACGGCAGGCTGGGAGTGAATCAATACATAAGCCATCTTCGCTGTCGTTCAAGCGAATCATCCTCCTCACCCCTCGCTCAGTCTCACGAAGGAGGAAGAGGTCACGTTATGAGACCGTTTTAGGACTCGCCCAAGGGGGGCTGACTCCAATAATACTCCGTGCACGGGCCTATAATACAGGTATAATACCTATAATACCTAGAATCCTTAATACCACCATCAAGCTTTTATTATTTCCAAGACAGTTGAAAAAGTGTCGTTGTGTCGTATGACTTTTTAAAAGGGTTCAATTTAAAGTGACAGAATGATATTTGAAAGTCAAATAACGAACGATACCCTCACTATAACAACCGAGGTAAGCCCATATTGTATGGCCTTGTACTGCTCTCGGCAATTTTTCCCCCGAATCGGTTCTCTATAAAAATACAAAAGTTTAGTGTCTTGGAAAAATTCCGATAAAGTTTATTACAATGATGTTTGGACAAAATTTAACTCAATTCTCCATCTTTTAAGCTGTTAAACCACCGATAATACTCCCTTAATAGTACCTTTTAATACATCAAAAATACCCAGAATGAACCTATAATAATAGTACTCCGTACTCGGCTGAAATGAGTCAGCCCCCCTTCTGAGACTCGCCTTTCTCTTTTTTTAACTCACTTCTTGTTTTTTCCAGGTTGGTGTGCGTTTGCCGCGTGTCGCTGAGGCAACCCTTTTGGTTTCGCGGCTGGTGAGGGTGAGTGAGTGGTGGTGGAGGAGGGGGTGGGGTGGGGGAGGATGGCGCCGGATGGATCGAAGGTCGCCGGGATTCGTTCGGGCGGAGTTTTCATCATTTTTTCGGTTGCAGCATGAGTGCACCTGCATCTCCTACCCTCGCGGTGCAATCAGCCCTGCCGCGAGGGAGGGGGGGGGGGGAGGGGAAACACAAGAAATCTGCACAAATGTGAAGAAGTGAGGCCGAGGAGGACGCGGAGTGGAGAAGCACGCGACAAACAAAAAGAAACGTACAGAGTGCAAGAGAGAAAGAGAGAGAGAGTGAGTGTTCTTTGGGGAGGAACTGGTGATTATTTCCATTCGTGCCGTTTTCATCCCCGCCTCTCTCGCTCGCTCGCTCACACGTTCCTCTCTCTCTCTCTCCCTCTGTCTACCTCTCTCTCAGCCTCCCTCTCTCTCCCACTACCCCTCCTTGTGAGACAGGAGCGCCAACTCCCTCGCCTTGGGGGCGACGTTGCGTAGCGCTGCTGACGTATTCCGAAGAGCGCTAGCTCTGTCTCTCTCGCACGTGTACGGCGAAGCCCATGAGTGCGAGAGAGACAGGGCGAGGAGAGCGCTCTGCGCGGCGGTGGAGGGCGCCGAGCACCTCATCGTATGAAGGAGGGGTTGGAGGAGGAGGAGGAGGAGGAGGAGGAGAGGAGACGAACTGATGGCGGTGTTTGATGTTTCAAGCGAGAATTCATCTTTCCGCAGAGATCTTGAAATCGTGATGGGTTTCGTCTAATTATTCCGACAGTTCGAAATTCCTCTGTGGGCTCTTTCGGTGGCATGTTTTACTTTTTGTTTTTATGGTTTGGGTGATGAATTTGTCCTTGACGTGGTGAAAAGTCCTAACGAATGCGAACATTTTTTTTTTGCTCGTTCTTTACACAATCACTTTTCCTTCCTAGTGTATGGAACGAGTATTGCGCACAAATATACATAGGTGTTGGACATCTTTCATTGTCAAGACTATTATACATCATATGTCATGAATGTATTATTTTCTGTGAAAGTTACACCCAATCATAACTTTTTAAATGAAGTTTTTTTCAGCTTCCCGGGAAAAAGTGAAGAAAAACAGAAGAATATGTTTTGAATGACTGAGCTTAATATTACTTCCTACATAATGTTCATTTTGTCACATACATTAACTGACTTACATATTACATATTTTACAAAACAGTCAACCAAGTATCAGGGAAGAAAAAATGTGCAGGAACTAAAGTAGGTAACATTGAGAAATTTAAAGAAAAAAGACGAAATTGATGTTCAGTATCCTCCTTATTCATTGGTGGCCATTGTCCCAAGCAGCCAACAATCAGTACTGTGCATCAGTCAATAATATCCGCTAACACCAGTCAATATATACTGTTCAGATGGTTTTTGTGTGTAAAGAACGAGCATCTTCTTTTAATATCAATTTATTATTGATATTTTGTTTTTCTTCTTCTTTGATTTTTGCTTCTTGTTCTGATTCGATCGCAGCTAGGCTGTAAAAAATATTCTCAAGGGTTACGGGAAATGTCGAAAATAAGTTACAACTTTCAGTAGTATTGTTACGATAATTTTTTGACACCATGTGTCAACTGAGTTTTCTTTGACGAGTAAGAATTTGCTGTCGCGAGACTACGACTTGCGTTCGTAATTTTCCGAATATAACTTTTTCACATTGCTGTTCAAACCGCGTTTCGCTCTGAAGACCAAAAAATGTGTATAAGTCGTCCTCCTAAAATTTCCGTGTCCGTTTTGCGAGGGTTTAAAAATATGAAAGAAAAGGAAAACTTTCGTCAGGGGGTGAACGTGAACAGGGGTAGAAAGAGGGTGAATGCAGTCTTTGTTGGCCCATGGAGCCCAAGGAGGCGCGCAATGAGGTCCCAAGTGCGTGTATCCCGTAGTGGGGGCGGTCAAGACGAAAGGGTTGGTATTCTTTTGAAGTGAGCCTCGTCTTCCTCGCTCACCGCCTTCTCCTCCGCCCCCTCCCCCTCGCCACCGCCTTCTAGAAAGAGAGCGGGAAAGAAAAGAAGCGCGCATATAAAGCATTTCTCCACCCCCGTCATTGCAATTCTCTTCTCCTGATGAGTTCGAGTCTCTCTTTTTCTTTCTCTCAAGTCTCTCTCTCTCTCTCTCTCTCTCTCTCTCTCTCTCTCTCTCTCTCTCTCTCTCTCTCTCTCTCTCTCTCTCTCTCTCTCTATCGCCGGTTTCTGCAACTCGTCCGCACGTTGTTCTTCGATCTCCGGGCAGAGGAGAGGCGCGTTCAGTTCCGAACGAATACAGAGCACTGTTTTAATCACAACAGAAAAGGTCTTAGACCTCAGATTTGATGTTGGCGTAGTTACCGGTGATATTCCACTTTTATTCGACTTTTTTTTTTTTTATTGACTTTCTGACCAGTTCTTAGTTTTTGTACGAAAATGTTTTTCTTAATACATCACTTCTGTTAGTTGTGAGAACCAACTCTTTTTTTCAGTGCCTACTTTTAAATCATTTCAAAGAAAATTCTTTTATTACAAAGAATTCTGTGCAACCTTAATTTAAAGCCAACCTTACTTTGCTATACGGAGAGAAATATTTTGTAATACAAGGAAATTTTTTGTAATACAAGGAAATTTCCTGGATATTACTGTTATTCAGAATTCTTTGTATTATACGAAAAAAAAATATTAGTAGAAGATTTAGCACCTCTTAGGTGTTTGAAAAATTCGACGCCACGACTCTCAGGAAACGCAAGTGTGTACTTGAATGCAGTATTTCCTGCATACCTACATGTATTCAGGAAATAATGTGTACTTAGTCAAGTATGCAGGAAATAATGTGTACCTGGTCAGGTATGCAGGAAATCCTGTGTACTTGACCAGGTACACACTAAATCTAACCAATAAATGTATGCAGGTTTTCGTGTGTACCTGGTCAAGTACACAGGATTTCCTGAATACCTGACCAGGTACACATTATTTCCTGCATACTTGGCTAAGTACACATTATTTCCTGAATACATGTAGGTATGCAGGAAATACTGCATTCTAGTACACACTTGCGTTTCCAGAGCTCTCAAATTCGTCCCGATATAGCAGTCAGTAACACATTTTACTTTCAGTAGCAGCTCATAATGTGGGGCAAAATGCAAAATGCAAGTTAGATGCGCATGCCTGGCCCGTAGCCGCTGTCACTGCGGGAGCCGGAGCAGGAACAGGAGGACTGAATGCTAAAGCAAACTGTGTGTGCGTGGTAGGCGCCCCCCTGCCCCGGGCCTGGAGTTGCACTCGGGGCTCTTGAGCAGCACTGAGCGGCCCGCGCTGTCAGGAACCTCAGCCCGCCCGCCCGCCAGCCAGCCAATGTCAGCGGAAATAAGCGCGAAGAGGGAGCGGCGGGGGCCTTCTGGTGTTCCTGATAAAGTAGTTTTGCTTCCGCGAGACCCGCGTGGTTGCAAAGATTGTGTGTCGTCAGTCTCGCTTTGTTTTTCTGCCTTACCCGTGCTTTCATCCATCCATCCATCCATCCATCCATCCATCCATCCATCCATCCATCCATCCATCCATCCATCCATCCATCCATCCATCCATCCGTCGGCCAGTCGCGCCCATCTCGCATGTCGCCCATCTTGATACAGCCCCACTGTCCCAGGTCGATACCCCGTGGGGGTGAAATAAGGACATTGACGGCTGTTATTTCCTCCAGAGTTCCCCCTCTCTCTCTCTCTCTCTTCCTCTCTCGTATCCCGCCATCTTTCTCCCTCGACTGTCGTGCGGCCAAGGCCCCGCAACGCGCAGGCCGCGGTAGCACGTCGATACCCGTGCATACTTTATGAGGACATACTTTGGGAAATATCAGGCACACACCTTTGTGATCGTATCTTTGCAAGCAAACGTTCACGAGAAGTGAACCCCACTGCCTTTCTCTCCCTCCCTCCCTCCTTCTCGCTCCTCATCTCTCTATCCCTCTCTGTCTCTAGTATTCGTCTGCGAGCGGAGCAGTGCGACGACGCCGGTGTAGTCGCAGTCAGCGTTATCCGCTCCTTTTTATTTTGTATTATCTGGGTTTTTTCTCTTTACTGTGTCGCCGTGCCGTGCCGGTGTCCGGACAGTGCGGCCCTGCATGCTGTGCCCTCTTGCAGGCAACAGTGTGCGCGCGCCTATTACCACAGGGCGGTGGGTAATTATTGTCACTAAACGCGACATTTGTGCAATGCGAAACAGAGTAAAAGTAGTAAAGAAACAAAAAGGAAGCATGGACATGCTTGCCGCGCCGTGCTGTCGGTATTCGAACACCCGACCACGCGGCGGCGCGGGTGAGCGAGGGGGAAACAACTCCGAAATAATTGAACACCTCGTAATTCAGGAAAATTCAGAAAAAATCAGAAAAATTCAGAAAAATCCAGAAAACTTTTTTTAAAGAAATTACAAAAATTCACATAAAAATATCAGGAAATACACTGATAAACCAAGTGTTCAACCCTTCAACACTTTAAAGTGTTCAAATACCATTTAAACACATAAAAGTGTTCAACAGAGTTGTTGTGCACTTAAAAATGTTCAACTCGATAGTTGTGCTATTAAAAGTGTTTAACTCCCTAGATGCACACTTCCTTAGCTTGGACGTACTGTACCGGGGGAGTGTGCAACTGGGGAGTTGAACACTTTTAAGTGCACAACTACCGAGTTGAACGCTTTTAAGTGCACAACAACTCTGTTGAACACTTTTAAGTGTTTAAATGGTATTTGAACACTTTAAAGTGTGGAAGGGTTGAACACTTGGTTTATCAGTGTATTCAGGAAAATTTACAAAAAAAATCGGTAAATTTCTAGAGAGAATTTGTAAAAATTCTATTTAAAAAATTCACAAAATGTTTTACCAAAATTCCGAGTTGTTTCCCCTTCTCCTCTCGGGTGAGTCACCGGTGGCCGGGTGCTTCCGGCGGGAGTGTGCGGTATGGAGACATGGTCTGCTGGTCTGGGCAGCGGGCTGCGGCGCGGCGGCGCGGCGCAAGGTGCTTGCAGTGCTTGGGGACCGGGACGCCTGCCCGCCTGCCAGCCTAGTCTGGGTCAGCCTGCCTCTCCTCCGTCCCCCCCGTGCTACTACTACTCCTGGGTGCCCACCATCGCGTGCCCCCCGCCTCCCGGGGGCCCTTCCAGAGTATGAATGGCATAGCTTGCGGCCGGGCCCCGTGACGGGAAGGTAGGCGCCCCTAACGTTCCCACGCTGGCCTGGAGCCCGGGCCCGGGCGGGGGAAGTGTGCGGTGTGCGGCGGCGGGGGGTCATCTCCGGTGAGTCACGTCGGGGACACCCCGGGCACCCTAGTGTACGCGAATGCTTTGGAAAAACTAATGTGACACTGTGAAAAATATCTTTGTAGATTTACGATAAATTTTGTAAATCGTGATTTACGAAAAATGTTATAAATTTACGATGGACCTTTTTTGTTCGTGAATGGATTTCAAGCCGAAATGAAGTGCTTGTAATTTTACGATTTCGAATTGTAATTTTACAACTGCACTTCGTGGAAAATTTTCCCGTAAACTTACGACTATTTTTCACAGTGGACATGTGTCACGTCAATTGATGCGACCAGTTTTGGTCACACCATGTGATGTGACATGAGTTTTGGTCACACCACGTGATGCGACATATGAGGTTTGGTCACCACTTGTGATGCGACCACATAATAGGCATAACATTTAGGATGTCACACCACAAACGAGACCAAAATCTCGGTCACATCTAGTGTTCTAAATTTCCCGGGAACGATCTTTTGGGGGAATGTTCCCAGTAAATTCCCGGGAACATTTCCGAAGATTCCCAAAAGCTGGGAATATTCATTTTTTTTTCCTGTTTCAACAACTTAATATTTGTACCGGAGGGTAAAAACGCACTTGTTTGGACCGAGGGGTTTTTCACTTCCGAAATACCGGGTACACCAGATAGAGGTATTTCAGAGGTATTTCGCATGAAATACGCCGAAAACCCCCAAAGTAGGCTCTAAAACGGTCATCTTTACCTGAGAAATACCGCCGAAATACCGCGAAATACATGCATTATGAAATACCGTGTACACGAATATCTCGAGTGAAAACCCCTTCGGTTTGGAGCGACCATACAGTTTTCTGTCGTTCATAGCCTATACTGCCAATCCCTGACGACAAAAACTCGCGTTTGTGTTGATATGACGCAAAACTTGTTTTAACTTGAGCAGGAGTCGTCTGCCTCTGCATGTCGGCAAACGCAGCGCGCTCACGCTGACCAGTAAGATTAAAAAATTATTAATTTTCGAAAGCAGCAACCACTTTTTTTTTTCAAATTTTCAATAAATCCCTACATTTATGAACAGTTTTGGTTCATTTTTACTTAAAGATGGGAACGTTCCCGATTTGGAGCCTCGAACGTTTCCGGTAACGTTCCCCAAGATTCCCAATTTTCCCGGGAATATTCCCACCCTTTAGAACACTAGTCACATCACCAAACGTTACCAAAATCTCGGTCACTGCACAAAACGATACCGAAAGCTCGGTCACACCAGCACATGTGACATGTGTCATTTTAGTTTTTCCAGTGTTCGTGTGTAACATTTCATTCATTCATTCATTCATTCATTCATTCATTCATTCATTCATTCATTCATTCATTCATTCATGCATTCATCAATTCATTCATTTGTTCGTTCATTCATTATTGCAACTTCTCACTCTTGAGTTTCCAATTCATCCGGTCCATGCCACGGGCCACAGGGCGGGGCGCCGCGCTCCGTCACTTTGCTAGGGTGGGGGCGGGGCGGGGCGGGGCGAGTCGAGGCGGGCAGGTTACCAGGCAAGCAGGAGACACACCTCTCGCAATCGGAAATGAGCCGCGAGTAATAGTTGTAGGCGTATGATGTCCGGCCGGCTGATTGGTCGGGAGGAACCACGCGCCACGTGGCCGGCCCGCGCCCATCCGGGATCCGGGCGGGGCGGGGCGGGGCGGGGCGGGGCGGGGCGGGGCGGGGCGGGGCGGGCACCTCGCGCCGACCTCGTGCCGTACCGGGCGCCTCCTGGTGCTGCAGCAGGAAAAGTGAGGACAAGAAAGGATGTTGCCACAGGATGTAGGCCAGAGGAAGAGAGAGGGGGTGGGAGAGAGAGAGAGGGAGAGAGGGAAAACGGGAGGAGGTTTGAATGGACAGGGAGTGGCCGGTCCCCGTTTCCCATCCTGGCACGCGTGACTATCAGGCGAGAAGCTTACTACCGCTGTAAGTGGCCGTGACGGTTCTCTCTCTCTCTCTCTCTCTCTCTCTCTCTCTCTCTCTCTCTCTCTCTCTCTCTCTCTCTCTCTCTCTCTCTCTCCTCTCTCTCTCTCTCTCTCTCTCTCTCTCTCTCTTACAGTTGACATCTCCCGCTGGGAGTGAACTTCATTCACAAATGACTGGCCACTATGATATGGCGACGCGTTGCGTTACTTCCTTCCTACCTTCTCTTTCTTTTTCTTGTTTTCTTTCCTTTTTTTTAAGGGATTGAGGTGGAGGTGCGCGGGTGAGTCTCTCTGGCGGTCACCACCGGCCGGCACCTTCCCTTCCGGTCCCGCGCATGCGCCCCCGCGCCCGCGCGGTGTGGTCATTAGCCGCCTGCGGTGGCGGGGCGGGGCGGGGCGGGGCGGGGCGGGGCGGGGCGGGGCGGGGCGGGGCGGGGCGGGGCGGGGCGGGGCGGGGCGGGGCGGGGCGGGGCACAGGCGCCACGGCTGCTCACCGGTGTCTCCACCCATCAGACCAAAGAATGACATCGATCGTCCGCTACTTTTGGTCTCCTGTCCGTATATAGTGTGTGAGCTTGTGGTGGTGGTGGTGCTTGTGCGAGGGTTACGCCCCTCGCGGCGAGCAGAGAGAGACAGAGAGAGAGAAATTGAAATTGAAAATATTTACTTGAAATTAAAATATTTATTTTAGAGACAACATACAAAGAGGCTGAAAAGCCCCACTGCAGTATGCAGTCCGCTCTTAAGAGAGAGAGAGAGAGAGAGAGAGAGAGAGAGAGAGAGAGAGAGAGAGAGAGAGAGAGAGAGAGAGAGAGAGACAGAGACAGAGACAGAGACAGAGAGTGGCCCCGCACAGCGTGTGAAGTCGTGCAGCAGCGCCGAAATGTCCGAAAAAGTGAAACTCGGTATGCTATGAATGGAACGGAAGCCGAGTGACAGCGAGGAGTGTGTAAGACGGTCATTAAGAAGTGCATTGAGGAGACGCGCGGGTCGGCGCGGCGCGGCGAGTCACAGTGACACCTGCTCGGCTCGCGGCTCGGTCCGCCGGCGACACACCGCAGGTGTATGAAGAGCCTTATTACCATGTTTCCGGTTCTCGGCTCGAACCAAACACTCGCGCTCCGTCCCTCCGCATAGAACAGATATGCTGTCTTGTTAGCCAAGGCGCAAAAAGAATTTTTTTTTTTTTTTTTTAAATTGCTTGGCCTGAATTTTTAAATTTTGGATGAAGTACGCCTCATCGCACGCAAATTTTCCCCCATTTAAGACCAAACTACAACGAAAAAGACAACAGTATCTTGCAGCACAGAATCCGTTTCCTCGACAAACTAAGGTTAACATTAACAACTTCTCAGGGGCAGGGGTAATAGGACGTATTATATACTCCATAATCCCTCTCCAAACGTTTTGTTTTTCCAGTGTCGACTGGATGGCAACGCACCAGGGGAGAGGAAACCCTCACTTGTCTTCTTCTTGCTCAATCAGTTATTATCAGTGTAGAGTAGCGTGTTCCTGACCATAATGCGACACATCCTCTATCGCCGGCAGGGATTTGAGGAGTTTATCGCTCCCGCGTCTCTCTCCGCCTCTCTCTCTCCCTCTCTCTCTCTGCTCTATCAGCAGCGGGCTCTCTCCCCGCACAAGTCTCCACCTCTCCTCCACGCCACCTCCCCATGACACCACTGTCCTTGTCAAAAAAAAAAGGTGGGGGGAGGAAAAATTATTTCTATTCCAGTGTAAGTGACTCCTGTCCTGGCAACGGCACCAGAGGCGCGATACGATTCTTTTTTATTTATGGGATAAGGGTCCTGCGGCGGGGCGGGCCTTGGCGAGGAGAGAAGCGCTAACGCTCGAGACGACACGTAAAATTTTCGTGCGTCTCTCTGAATAACCAGCTCGTGCTTCCTTCTCCGCGTGTTTCTGTGCCTCTAAGTGGGCCACTCCAGGGCAGGGCCTGCGACACTTCCTTAAGGACGCCCGCCCCACCCCGCCCCGCCCCGCCCCACCCCACCCCACCCCACCCCACCCCACCCCACCCCACCCCCACCCCACCCCACCCCACCCCACCCCACCCCACCCCGCCCGGCCCCTTGCCTCGGAACAGAGCCAGGCGGGGGCGGGGGGGCGCCGTCGCTATTAGCCCTTGAGACGCGCTTTCCCCCGTGTCGTGTAGCCTGCTTGCCGCAGGGCCTATGGTCCTGGTCTTCCCTCCTCCTCCTCCTCCTCCTCCTCCTCCTCCCCTCCTCCTCCTAGCTCCTCCTCCTCCTCCTCCTCCTCCTCCTCCTCCTCCTCCTCCTCCTCCTCCTCCTCCTCCTCCTCCTCCTCCTCCTCCTCCTCCTCCTCCTCCTCCCACCTCGCCCGCTCGCGCGCGCGGAGCCTCCGGTGGGGGGCACTGCCGAGTGGAAGATCAGCACTATTTGGATAGGCTGTCGCCGCGCCCCGCCCCGCCCCATCCCGCGCCCCGCCCCATCCTGCTCCACCTCGCGCCCCACCCCGTCCCCGCCCGAGGAGGAAACGACTATAAAATGTTTCCACTTCTCGTAATTTAAATAAATTTTAAAAAAACGTAAAAGTTCAGAGATATTCATAAAAATGCAGAGAAATTCTGGAAAATTCAGAAAATTTCTCCAAAATTTTGTTGAGATTTCAGCTAAAGTTCACAAAATTTAAATCCAGTAAACATTCACAAAATTTGCACTCCAAAATTCAGAGTTGTTTCCCTCTCGCCCCCGCTCCACCACGCCACTCCGCCCCTCACCGCCCCGCCCCGCCCTGCCTCGACCCCCATCATTTTCCTATCCAAACCCGTGCGCCTGTCCGGACTCGACGGCGCGGTACAGCTACTGACTGTTGATCCGCCTAATCGTCTTCAATTCCCGAAATTAAATTTGGAGCCGCCGGGCGAGACAACAAACGGGGGCTCGCGCCAACACCGTGGAGGGAACACCCCGAAGTGACACCCCACCCCACCCCACCCCGCCGCGCCCCGCCTCGCCTCGAAAGAGGGGGTTATTGACACGGCGAGGCGTTTCCGGTCCCGCATAATACGGCGACGGTGATTGGCTGCCGCTGCTGCTGCCGAGGGAGAACTTCAATCGAACGAATAACCCATGAGTTTATTCTGACGCGGAGGTTCGCAAGGCTTGTATATCAGCAGAGGAGTCTTGTTGCACTGGAAACCCAAGTGAGTTAAGGTTGCACACGTGCTGATATTTGAACACTTAAACAAATAAAGATGTCACATATATTTCAAACTAGCGGCGGATATCCAGGCAATCATTCGTTGTATGTAAATGTGCGACATTCTCAAACTTAGCATCCCAGTGTGTATATCACAAGTTCTTTCTTTTTTTCTAAAGACCGTCGTGGCAATTAGGATCGCGAGGGTTTTTCTGAAGAAGGTGACACTTGGTTTGTGTTGAGTCGCTCTGACTACGGCCCGCTGCTCTGGCAGCGGGTGACACGAACCATGTGTGTGTGTGTGAGAGAGGCAGCTATCGCAACGCTGATAACGGGAGAAAAACTCGGTGCAAAGCAGTGTGGGCGGGGCGGGGCGGGGCGGGGCGGGGTGGGGCGTCAGGCGCCTGGTGGGGCAGCCTGGATGCTCGTCGCCTGCGTCTGCAGATGGCTCTGATCTGATAGCTACGCTGCTGCTGCGGGTCGGATACATCATCATCATTGCACATACAGGCATGTAATATTCACACACGTGGGTCGCGCACAGACATACGTCGCTAGCCAGCCGGCGCTACATGTGCACTGCACTGCCGTCGCCAGTACCGTTATTTCTGTGGGGGAAACACTTAATTTTCGTGTACAAATTTTGTGAATTTTCGAAAAATTTGGGGGAATTTTTATTGATTTTTATCTTATTTTTTGCTGTAATTTTACGAAAATTTTTGTATTTTTTTCTGCATTTTTCTAAAAAAAATTCTAAAGTTTTCTGAATTTTCCTGAATTTTTCTGAACTTTCCTGAATTTTCCTGAATTCCGAACAACGTGTACAGAAATTTCAGAGTGTTTCGCCCCTCGACCGTCGGTTTTCTAGGTGACCATGGCCCCCGGCGCTGGTAGGCAACCCTCCTGCACCCGTGTCTTGCTGTACGGTAGGACTGCGAAAGAGCACGGCGCCTGAGCACGGGGACGACGGTGACCGTCGGGACTTTACTATCTTCATCAAATGTCTCTCTCTCTCTCTCTCTCTCTCTCTCTCTCTCTCTCTCTCTCTCTCTCTCTCTCTCTCTCTCTCTCTCTCTCTCTCTCTCTCTCTCTCTCTCTGCTCTCGCCGTGCGCGGAGCCCTTCTCACTGCACCTTGTCTTGGCGTCGTGGCACTTTTCGAGGCTCCTTGGGCGCCTCGACCAGCGTCAACCCTTCAGCAACACAACGCCCTCGCCTCCCAACCCCTCACCTCTTCACCGCTCCTTTTCCTCCCCAACATCCCCCTCACCTCCTCTCTCTCCTATCTCTCTCTCTCCACCACCCGACCCCCTCCTCTGCCCATGCGGGCATGAGGAGTTAGGCGGAGGGGTTGAGACGTGGTCTGAACGCCTCATTACTACCCCGCAGCGATCAGCCCCATATGAGCGCTCACGTCGTCTGCTACGCCGTATAACTAGGCAAAAGCCCCAAGCTCCATAAACTAATTACCCTCTTCGCTCTCTCTTATTCCTCAGAAACTCACAGACGTGCTCTCTCTCTCTCTCTTTCCCCCTTTTTCCTCTCTCTCTCTCTCTATCTTCTCTCTCTCTCACTCTCTCTTTCTCTCTCCCTCCCTTAAGCCTTTTACACACTGCTTCTTCTCGGGTGCGCTCGGCTCGGCGTTCCGCGCGCGGTTTTCCCTTTTCAAACTCTCGCGCCGAAAAGTGCGGCGGGCGGCGGGAGAAACAGAGGTGAACGGAGAGAGTCGAAGTGCGGGAGAGAAGGAGTGGGAGAGAGGGCGAGGGATGGCAACTGCAGTGAGCAAACTTGCAGTAGCATATGCACACACACACACACACACACACACACACACACAGCGCGGGGCGGGGAGCAACAGCAGCAGCCAAGTTTCTGCTTATTATGAATGTTTGGAGCGATAATAAAAATGGCTTTCTCCAGCGTCCCGCCCCGCCCCGCCCCGCCTGTGCCTTTACGCTGCATACATGCCAAGTATGTTGGCTGAGCTGAGCGTAGCGTACGTGTTTGAATGACCTGCCGTCTCTCTCGCTCAGCCCTTCTGACTCTCTCGTACTCTCTGTCTCTCTCTGGCCCTTTCTTTTCTCTCTCTCTCTCGTGCTCGCTTTGCTGCCTCTTCTGCTGTTGCTCCCGGTATTTAGATGACAGTTCGGCTGTCTGCTTCAGGAAAGACGTTGCTGTGTGGTACAGTACAGCCCGAGTCTCCTTATAGTGCGTGAGAGGGGAGAGAGAGAGAGAGAAAGAGGGGAGGGGGAAGGGAGCAAAAGAAACAGACCGACAAGCAGAGACAGAGAGGCAGAGAATGTTGCGACTCAGGTGAACAAGGCCGCTTGCCCTCTCGTGTGTGTGTGTGTGTGTGTGTGTGTGACCACGCTCGTCAGTCTTATTGCGATGACTTTCAGCAGGGCTGCTGCTTTAAAACTGTAATTAACGCTGAGCTACTCTATGGATGGCACAGACAGTGGCAGGAGCGGCTTGACTCACCTGTCTACGCCTTGTGTGTGTGTGTGTGTGTGTGCGTGCGGGGCTTTGAGCAGCTAAAGCCCTGCTGACGCGAGGCGTTTCTTTCAGCCCTAGCTCTTTAGCCTTACTGGCGTGCTCCCCGCTCCTCTCGTTTGTTCTCTGCAGGCGCTGCTCCGAGGAGTGTCCTGACGAAGTTCTGACTGCGACGAAGTCCTGACAAAGTATTGACGAAATCCTGACAAAGTATTGACGAAGTCCTGACAAAGTATTGACGAAATCCTGACAAAGTATCGGCGAAGTCCTGACGAAGTTCTGACGAAGTCCTGACGGTAGCCATGATACGCAAAGTCTTGATACCGTCTTATTGACGAAGTCCTCCCGAGCAGGAGGGCCACACCACCGCCGGGCCACACTGCTGTCTCCTGCTGTCCAACTTGCCATTTATTCAAAAACTCGCAATATTGAACACACCTCTCTGCAATGTCGTCTTGGGCTTCTCGGACTTTGTTTGAAGCCCAATTAAGGACGTGGGTAAATGAAAAAAAAATGAAGAAAAAAAAAGTAGAGGGGCTTTTGGTGGTGGTGGTGGGGGGGGGGGCAAGGCTAGGCACTGCCGCCTCTGCGGAAGCCACGCGCCGCTTTCTCGATGAGCTACTCAGGGAAGTCATCGTGTGATCTCCACGGGCTTATTACAACAAGGACAATGTAAATAGCCCGGGGTCGTGCCCGGAAGGAGAAAAGAGATGGTGGTGAATGAGAGAGAGAGAGAGCGTGAGCGGGCGACTTGGGTGAGACGCTCTTGGTGGCGGGCAGGGGCAGGGCCGGGCGCGGCCTGGGCGGGCATGGCCGGGCGCGTCAGCGGATGTCCTCATCATGAGGCTAATGTTCACAGGCTGTCTTCATATTCTCTCTCTCTCTCTCTCCTCTTTTCTCTGCTCCGTGGATTGGCACCCCGCGTCGCGTATAACCCCCTCTCCCTCCCCCCCACTCTCTCTCTCTCTCTCTCTCTCACTCGCTCCTATCTCTGTCTCCCTTCGTCTTCTTGTGTAGTGCGGGTGGTGGCGGCGGGCGGCGCGTGAGCGGCGCGCGATCGGTTCAGACAGTGTGTCACCCGAGCAGAGGAAACAACTCTGAAATTTTTGTACACCTTGTGATTCAGGAAAATTCACAGATATACACAACTTCTTTTTTTAAAAAATCACGAAAATTCACAAAAATTCTCAAAATTCAGAGTTGCGTGTGCCCCGCGGTGTCACCTCTCCAAATCTCTTGCCGTGCTCTCATGCTCCGTCCACGCCTGCCTGGCTCGCAGCCTGACCGCCCCTCACCCGCGCGCGAGCGGACCGCTTGACCGCCCTCTGACCGACCGAAGCCACCCGCCGCCGCGGAGCGCGCGCGCGGCGCGTTTTGACGTTGAATGCCTGATGACGATTGCTATTAATATTTATACTGACGTGTGCGAGGCTAGCCTCAGCGCGACGCGACGGCCATCGGCGATGTGATGGATTGGCAGGACTCTCCGCCCGAGTGGAACATAACGCCTATAACCTGCCCCTCCACCTGCTCTCTCTCTCTCTCTCTCTCTCTCTCTCTCTCTCTCTCTCTCTCTCTCTCTCTCTCTCTCTCTCTCTCTCTCTCTCTCTCTCTCACTCTCTCTGGCTTGCTTGCTCGTTCACCCAAACGATTAGCAGCGACATCATTCACTTATTGAAGGGGTGAGAGAAGGGGAGACCCAGCCTGCGGTTTACGGCACCATACCCGACCCGAACCGTCATCGACCAATCACCTTTCTGTTTATTTCATTTATTTTGCCGTGCATGTCGCATTCCATCAGACATCTTCACCACCTTTTACTGTACATCACCCAGCTGGGCTGCCGGGGGGACTACTACAGCCCCCCCCCCCTCCCCCCACTCTCCTCTCTTACTGTCCTCTCGTTTTGTATGGATATAGGGTGGTTTTTGGCGATCACTTCCTTTTTACCGCGGCGCCGCGCAAAAGAAATGAAGAAGGGGATGGGGGGGAGAGAGAGCGAGCGAGAGAGAGAGAGAGAGAGAGAGAGAGAGAGAGAGAGAGAGAGAGAGAGAGAGAGAGAGAGAGAGGTGCGCGGATTGAAGTGGAGAGGCGCCTCCCTCACAATGGCCCGACCCCGCTCCGTGACACATCTTGCGCCTGCTGTAATTAGCCCGCGCCTACACAAAGCCGTCGTCTTACGCCTTACACCCGAGGGAGCCGCTCCTCTCTCTCTTTCTCTCCCTCTCCTTTTTCCATGCTCTCCCCTCCTCCCCTTAGGCGGTCGAACGGCGACCCCCGTCACGTCCCGGACCTTTCCTCCCCCGAGTCCATCTACCTCACGCTGGGCCGTCTTGACCCTTGGAGGAGATGACTTCCGGTCATCGCGCGCCTTCCGTCCAGACCCGCCCCCGCCCCGCGCCCCGCATCTCATCAGCAGGCTCATCGCTCTCGTCGCACCGTCCTTGTCACACCTTTGGCGGTCCCCAATGTCGGGGTCGTCAGGGCCCCATGAGTGCGACAAGAACGGAGGCGCGAGAGCGATCTTCGGAATCAGCCTGCAGTAGCAGCTCGTTTGCAACTCCTCAGCCTCAGCCGACGCCGCTCACCAAAAGTAAAAAACAAGAAAAACACGGAAAGGCGGAAAAAAGAAAAAAAATAGGAGCACCGTTTCTATCGGATGGATGGCGCTACGCCACGCCACGCGACAGCGCCGCGGCGGTCCCTGATTGGTCGCGCCCTCACTGGAGCCGGCACGCGATTGGCCTGCGCGTGGCGCGGGCAGGTGGAGGGGCCTAACCAGCGAGGTGGCGGCGGCACGGTCCAGCAGACAGTCTGACCGGACGTCCGCTCGCTCGGTGGTCTGCGACTCTACTTCCGGTCCGCGCGAGGCGGAGAGGGGTCAAAAAAAAAAAATGACAAATTCTGGTGACCGGGAAGCACCGCGGACTTCTTTTTTTTCCTTAATTTTTTATCCTGCAAACAAGATCACGACAGTCATATGTCGTCGTCGTCGTCCTCACGCAGGCAGACGCGCGACGCGCGCGCGCGCTTGAAAAGCGCGCTGCTGCAGCCCGCCCGATGCGTTTCCCGCGCGCCCGATCAAGTCGCCTCCCGCGGGGTTGCCGCCGTGGCCGCTAGAGCGCGCCGCCGCGGCCTTGCCGCGCTGCACTTATACACTTGACGAAAATGACCTTTGATGAAAAGGACCCCATGCAGTTGGATTTAAATGGGCGGGGTAAAGTAAGGGGGCACCGGCGGCGGTGGGGCTCGGCGGAGGGGCACACCAGCGTCGCAAAGCACTGGAGGGGCCGTGGCTGGCCGTGGCGCGGGGCCCGGGCTCTTGTAAATTGAGGCCCCACTCCTCTTCTCCGACTCGGGGAGGACTCTATTAGGATGTCCGGGTCCCGCCGAGCAGTGTGGCAGCGGCACCGGGACGACCAGACCAGGTCCCGGGGCGCAGCGTGCCCCCTGCTCTCTCTCTCTCTCTCTCTCTCTCTCTCTCTCTCTCTCTCTCTCTCTCTCTCTCTCTCTCTCTCTCTCTCCCTCACACTCTCATTTCCTTACGGATGTGCTATCTCCATAATACGAAGAATTTTGTGCAAGCGTAATATGGATCACAAATCATCTGTAATACGGATAAAATCATTCGTAATATGGATAACTTGATCCATATTACAAACATGCCTTCATCCATAAAGTATGGACCAAATTCACCGTAACTTACGGATCAAGCAAAGTTTGTAATATGGATTTATTAATCCATATTACGGATGATTTTATCCGTATTACAGATGATTTGTGATCCATATTACGCTTGCACAAAATTCTCCGTATTATGGAGATAGCACATCCGTAAGGAAATGAGAGTGCACAGCCGCCCTCTCTCTCGGCCTCTCTTTCTATCTGCTCGTTCTCCTTCGCCCTTCCCCCGTTCTTGTCTGCATCGCAGGGGCTTAGCTCTTCCTCATCTCCACGACGACCCCGGCTGACTTGACCTTCTGCTGCCGCCCAAAAGAGCTTTTGCTTATGGGAATTTCCGTTACTCGCAAGACCTCTGCTGCGCTGCCGGGCCGCCGGGCGGGGTGAGGAGGGAAGGGGGAGGCCGCGTCACTGACTTGAGGAGAGAGACGCTTTCTTACGAAACTCACCCCCTCGGCTGTTCCTCCCCTCCTGCCTCCCCGTCTTGTTCGCCCAGGCTAAAGTTACCATGGTGGCCATAGTCGCGGCCAAGAATTTACCATGGCCACTTGCTCGATTACCATGGCCATCCTACTGGCCATGGTAAAACGGTCCATGGCCATCCGTGGCCCATGGCCATGGCCATAGCCACACAATGGGCAGACAGTGGCCATGGTCCGAGCCCATGGCCAGACCATGGCCATGGTCGTAGCATCACCATGGGCAGATGATGGCCATGGTAAAGATAGCCATAGTGTGGTCATGGCCATGTGGCCATGGTGAGGCCATGGGCCGTATGATAATTTAAATGCCTATAAAACCTGCATTTATAGGAATTTTCTGGCGAAACTTTGTATGTAGCCTCCTCCGCTTAAGAAATCAAACTAATTTACTTTTCTCGAAAAGTGAAATTTTGTGTGCCCCATAACTCAGAAACGGCTTTAGTTAGGCAAAAACTAACAGCGGCATCGGTCTTGTCTCGATTTTTACACCCCTGGGACATATTCTAATCTTATCTCGGACTTAGAAGGAAACTTAATAAGTGACCTCATACTTGCCTTTGGTACACGTGGCCATGGCACCGGCTATGACCATGGCCATGGCCTGTCTATGGGCTATTCTGGCCATGGCCATTCTATGGTCTATTCTGGCCATGGCCATGCCCTGCCCATGGCCTGGTCATGGTCTGCCCATGAGCATAATACCATGGCCATTATACCCATGGGCAGTGGCCATGGCAGGCCGTGGCCATGGTAATGCTCATGGTAACTTTAGCCTGGGTCAGTCCTTCACCACTCGTCCAAGGTGACGACGCGGGGAAGGCTAAACCACCGCGACTGTGCACACCTCTGTGGTACATGGGTACACGGAAGCCTGCGAAACCCCTCTCTGCCATGTGCAGTATATAGGATAGGGCTAGTTGAGCGCGACTTCATTTATACCGACGCAGCCGGAAACAACTCTGAAGTAAGTTGTTCGAAAAATATTTTTTTCCCTAAAAACTATCATCTGATAAAAACACGTATTAGCCGGATATGCTCTAGGTGAACTATAAGCTGCCTTAGCAATTTTTTTTTTTGGAGCTGTACTGGAAAACGACCGATTCTGCGGCATATCAAACGCGTTACAGTAGCATCTTTATTAGGCAAAATTAAGCTGAGAGAGGTAATATTTTCAGCTGGTGCCATACTGGCTGAAATATCAGCCGTTGTAGCCTTTTTTTTTCTTTTTTTTTTTCTTTTTTGGTTGAATGTTTTGTGAATAGTGTGGTTCTTCCTCGGGAGCGCCGGCGCCGTGTGTCGCCGCCGCCGCCGGTTCGCGTAAACGCCTCTCTGTCGTGATTACCGACCATTACCGACCTTATCCCCGCCGACCATCTCGCGCTCCTATCCGCTGTCGGGACGGCCCCGCCCGGCCCCGCCGCATGCAAAGTGGACGGGACGGCGCGGACATCACCGGCAAGCATTATCGTCAATTTATTTATCGTGCACAGCGCGCGCGTTTCGTTTTGTAGTTCTGCTGTGCGCGCCAATATAGCGCTGCAGCTGTGGTGCAATACACGTCCTACCTACTATGTTCGTCGATATACGTATGCTGCATGGAGAACCCACCCAAATCTGTTTGAACGTCGCACACAAGTCTGCAGTCGTGTGGGAGTTTTCAACCGTGCGTGCCTGTGGACCGGTGTGGCTGCTCTCTTCCTATGAATTCTAATCACTTAAATGGCCAGGTGAACTAATGGAATAAACTCCGATTTACTTCAATTATTGTTCGACGTGAACGGAACGCACATGCTTGTCCAATATGTACCCCCGACTCTGAAATTTGTGTACACCTCGTATAATTCAGAGAAATTCCGAGAAAGTAAGAAAAATTCAGAAAAATTAGAAAAATTCGGAAAAGAATCAGAAAAAAATAGAAAAATCTACGAAAATTCACGAGGATTCACAAAATTTGTACACCACAATTCAGAGTTGTTTCCACTTCGTCCAGAATTTTGAAATGCTTTGCCCCATAACTGAGTATAGGAAGTGTCCTCTTCCTGATTTGATTTCCCTCCACGACGGCCCTTCTTTCTGACGGCGCGCGGCGGCGTCCGTAAGTTCGGTTCATTGATCCTAGCCGTGCATTCATTGCCGCTCCCTTCCATTGTGGGGAGGGGGGGGGGTGAATACATTGTGCCAAGGTAGCTTTTGCACCTCTCCGCTCCGTGAGGCGCGCCTCACCAGGAGATCTCTCTCCCTGAGCGTCTTGGCCGTCTTGGCTGCTCCTTCCAAGACTTTTGGTTTCGACACGTTATTGTTGTTGTTGTTGCTGCTGCTGCCGTAGGCCACATTATTCGGGCGCGCCAGGTTTCATAGCCTCTCCGTGCATCGGTGGAGGAGCTGTTGCCATTTTCGCCGCGTTGTTGCCATACATATATTTTTGCGCCGCCAGGACGGAGCTCTCGTGTCTTGGGACATTTAAACTTTGACGAGAGATAGAGAGGGGAGTAGGGCGGAGAGAGGGAGAGAGAGAGAGTGAGAGAGGGAAAGAGATGCGGATGGTGGTGAAGGAATCTTTGAGCACTCATAATTCAGAGAATTTCAGAAAAATAATATTTAAAAAAAAAAAAAAAAAAAAAAAAAAACTCTGGAAACAGTAAGAATTATTTTTTAAAATAAAGTCAGAAAAATTCGAAAAAAAAATAGGAAAACTAAAAAAAAAAAAAAAAACATAATAATATTCACAGAATTCTAAGAAAAACCCAATCAAAAATTAACCAAAAATTTACAAAGATTCACAGTGATTTACGAAATTTGTGCACTAAAATTTAGAGCTGCTTCCTCCTCGTTTCATACAAAATCTACCTGGCGGCGAACGAACGAAATCACTCGGCAGTAATGAGCGTGCGGTCGCCGTGACCTGCGTGCACTGCGCGCACTGCGTGGTGGCCGGCGTGTCGTCTTCCAGACGTCCGTTGGCGTCTTGGATCTTACCGGTCTCTGAGGGCAGCGCACCGTGAAGGGGAAGAAGACGCATCGCGCGCGGCAAAGCGCCGGCCCGGCCCCGGCCGACCCGTCTCGCTCGGCTTCGGCTCGGCCGGGGCGCGGCGGGGCGGGGCGGGACGGGGCGGGCCTGGGCCGCGACCGTCTCCCAAGGAGCCGCCAAGACGTTGGAGGCGGCAGCCCCGCCCCGCCCCGCCCTCGCCACACTTCTGTGCGCGACCGTTACCATGCCGCGCGGGGCGGACTTTGACCTCCTCCTGCTGAGGACTGCTCAAAAATGATACTCGATGGAGGAAATGTGCCACTTCTGCTCTCTCTCTCTCTCTCTCTCTCTCTCTCCTCTCTCTCTCTCTCTCTCTCTCTCTCTCTCTGTCTCTCTCTGTCTCTCTCTGTCTCTCTCTCTCTCTCTCTCTCTCTCTCTCTCTCTCTCTCTCTCTCTCTCTCTCTCTCTGTCTCTCTCTCTCTCTCTCACACTCACCACCAAGGGCCCGTGCCGTGCGTTCACAAGAGGGCGCGGGCTGGTTCCGTGTCTAAAGCCTCCTTCCGGTCGGCGTTACTCCCGCGGAGCCCTCCGGCCGGCCCCGGCGGCCCCGGCCGGCGGCGGGCCCAGGGCGCGGTGAATGAGCGCGAAAACGGCTCGACCGCCTTCCGATTATGATTGTCATTATTGTTTCTGACGGGAGGGGGAGAGAAAGAGACACCAACACTCTGTTCCTTCCTCTCCTGCCCGTTGGCTTGTCATGCGGTAATAACTATTGGCACTGGCAAGTCGACTACCTCGAGACTCGCGTCTCGTTTCCTCGGACTTCCGGTTTGTGTCATTTTCCTCGGAGGCGGGAGCGGCGCGGGGCGGATGGGCTGGAGTCCTGTCGCTCGCCTCTTTCGCTAAACGCTGACTATCCTCGCCCGCAGCCCGCCCCCCCCCCTCTCTCTCTCTCTCTCTCTCTCTCTCTCTCTCTCTCTCTCTCTCTCTCTCTCTCTCTCCCTCTCCCTCTCTCTCTCTCTCTCTCTCTCTCTCTCCCCCCTCTCTCTCCCTCTCTCTCCTGCGGGTTTCGTGGCTTTAATTCTCGTGCGGAGAGAGAGGGCCGCGCTCTCGCGCCTCCGCGTCCTTGTCGCACTCATGTTGTCCTGCCACCCCCAACATAGGGAATCGCCATAGGTGCGACAAAGACGGAGGTACCAGAGCGATCTTCTAAATCAGACGACAGGACGGGCTTGGAGAAAAGAGCGAAAGCGTCTTCAGTCCTTTCTCTTTGCTTTTGGCGGCTGCGGCGGTCGGTTTGGTGATGGCCGTGATGGCGCTCTGCGAGATGCCCTTTGTTGCCTTTTCCTCATTTCTACATCCCTCACTCCACCCCCTCCCCTTTCTTCCCCTCTCTCTCTCCCACACCCTCGCGGAGATATTCCAGACTCCTTATTGGAGAGCATCTTGTTGGCTTTGATGGCGCGGCGGGGCGGCTGTGTCTCTGCCCCGCTCCCTTCCCCCCCCCCTCTCTCTCTCTCTCTCTCCCTCTCTCCTCCATCCCCTTCTCGCCGTGTCTCTCCTCCCCTTCGAGCACCCCCACACCCTCCCCCTACGTCGCTCTCAAGGCAGAGCCCTTGATTTCCCTGGCGAGGCCCCCGACCACACTTTGGAGATGACGCCGATGTCCTGGTTCGGTTTCGACTTCAAGCAGTATCACCAAAAAATTATCCATATTTTTTTTTCTCCTTCTTATAAGAATTTAATTTGCACGCGGGGTGTCTCGGTGCAAACACTTGCGGTGCAAGTGCAATGTGCCTATTCCTGACTCGGCGTGCATTGCTTGATGACGTCCGCTGCGCCTGCAGAGTTGAGGATAGGCAATCTACCTGCTCGGACGTTCGCCGGCGGGCGGCACTTCTTCTGCCCCTTCCATTTTCCCCGAAGGTTATTTCAGTCATCCGATTTCCTAATTTCAAACCAGTAAACCTGAATTTGACTCGTGAAAATGCGTAGTCTCTCATTTGCACACTTAAAGAGTTTATTTTTTTTTGTTTTGGTTTTTGTTTTTTTTTTGTTTGTTTTTTGTTTTTAAGTCCTGGAGGAAAGGGGGGTTATGGGTTATGGGGGATGTTTTTGGACTCCCAGAAAAGCCTGCCCCTTTTCGAGGGACTGTTCTTACTGATTCGAGAACGATGCATCCCGCATCAAGGAAACAATTTTCTTGGTTCAATAAATCTCACCTGTCAAGTTTTTTTGGACGCAATTCGCTGTTGTTGGCTTTGCAACCTGCGCTCGACACGCTCCGGCCGGGTATATCCTCCGACATGCGGAGCTTGAGCTCAATGCGGTCGCGGTCCCTGCCGTCTTGTCCTGCAGAGAGCTTCTCTCGCCCTGTCTCTCTCGCACTCATGGGCTTTACCCTATCGGTGCGAGAGAGACAGGGCGAGGAGAGCGCTCTTCGGAATAAGTCGGCCGTCCCTGTCGCTGTCCCGCACCCTACAGGAGGGAGGGTGAAGGACCCGCGCGGCCCGGCAAACCTGAACGCGGCCGAGGAGAGGACGCCGCGGGACGCCGTCGAGCGTGACCGGGGCAGAGCGGAGCGCACCCGCGCGACCCCCGCCCCCGCCCCTTCCCCCGAGGCGAGGCGCGCTTCCGCGGGAACATATGCCACAGCGGCACTGTCCTACCGGACGATACCTTCCCCCTCCCCCCCCCCCTCCCTCCCTCTCTCTCTCTCTCTCTCTCTCTCTCTCTCTCTCTCTCTCTCTCTCTCTCTCTCCCTCCCTCCCTCCCTCCCTCCCTCCCTCCTTCCTTACCTCTCACCCTCTCACTCTCATTTTTTCGCTCTTTTCGCCAGCCGCGTCTGATTCCGAAGATCGCCCTCTCGTTCCTCCGTCCTTGTCACACTCACGGGGGGCTTGCCATTCCCACACGTAGGGCGCCGCCGTCGGAGTGACGAGGAGGGAAGTACGAGAACGATCTTCTGGGTCGCGGACGGCTGGATGACGCCGGCCGCCGCGTCCCGCGGGACTCGTGTCTGTCCCGTGCTGCGGCCGCGAGGACCACATAACGGCACTCTGCTGCTGTTCTCATTCCGGCGTGACCGATGGTGTGAATGAATGCTTCAGGGCTCGCGGCCTATTTTTGCGGCAGCGCGAATGTTCACTGAGAAAAATAGTCGTAAGTTTACGGGAAAATTTTCCACGAAGTGCAGTTGTAAAATTACAATTGCAAAACGTAAAACTACAAGCACTACATATCGGCTTGAAATTCATTCACGGGCAAAAAAGGTCCGTCGTAAATTTACAACAAATTTCGTAAATCACGATTTACAATATTTATCGTAAATCTACAAAGATATTTTTCACAGTGTTGCGGACTTTGTAGACCTATGAATATCCCTTCACAGCTGAAAGCTCGAGGGGGTATTCACTCATAAAATCTGTGACCCGACTAGTACGCACATTACGCTGCATTACGCTTCGAAATTGTTCAGAATTCGGCCAAAAACAGGCAAAACAGCCCTAAACGACACAAAAGTAAGGAAAATATGGAGAAGTTTGGCTATTACTCTCTTATTACGCTACTATTACGCATACTATTCCGCCTTTATTACGGATAGAGTGACCCGACTATTACGCGAGTGCATACCGTCTCGTGAAAGCTTAACTGTGCTAGTTTGACATCGAGTTGACATCGAATCAATTTTCACGCACCTCGAGGGGGTGAAAGTTTTCTACACCTCGTTATATTCTGGAAAATTCAGAAAACTTAGAAAAATTCACAAAAATTCAGGAAAATTTAGGGAAATGCATAAAAATTTAGGTGAAACTCATGTGAAAATTCCACAAATTCTGAAAAAAATCACGAAAATTCTCCGAAAAAAATATCAAAAAATGTGTACACCAAATTTCAAATTTGTTTCCCTCTAGCACACTTCAAGTAGGATTGTCGACATCCCCACTCTCCCTGCGCTTCCAGTGCAATTTTAAGCACCCACGACACTTCTGTCACACGTGAGTTTGGTTACGGCGTGTCATGCCATCCCTCTCTCTCTCTCTCACTCGCTCTCCGGATGCCTTATCTCTCTCCCCCTCGCTCCGTCCCGCCCCCGCGAGCAGCTCCCTGCTGCCTCCTGCAACCTGTGGCGCGGCGCATTCTCACGCCCTGCAGCCCTGCAGTCCTGCGGCACAGCCCGCCAGATATGTATTTCCTCCGTAATGAGAGATCGCGGCGATAAGGTCTCCCTCCACCTCCCTCCCTCCCCCCCCCCCTTTCTCTCCCTGTTCACAAGTACCATCAACCCAGCAGCCGGAAGTACCCGAGTGGAGCAGTCCATATTTCACGAAAATTTAGCTCGCGTTCGCATGATTACATGACAAGTTTTTTTTAGGGATATATGTCTCTGTTCTGCGGAATATTAAAAGCACGAGGACCACAGCTACCACAGCACTGAACCGCCTTACTCTCTCTCTCTCTCTCTCTCTCTCTCTCTCTCTCTCTCTCTCTCTCTCTCTCTCTCTTCCCTTCCTCTCTCTCCCGCCTCTCATCTTATGCCTTTCCCGGGTGGATCAAACTTCCTCATTAACAAAGCCGTCTCGCTGGGCTTGGTCGCGCCCCGCTCCGCCCCGGCCCGCTCCGCCCCGGCCCGCTCCGCCCCGGCCCGCCCCGGCCCGCCCCGGCCCGCCCCGGCCACCGCGACGCCTCTAGCTGGGTAAATCCTCCGCCTTCGTCGTCGAAAGACTTTTCTCCTTTTTGTGCGCGGGTGGAGGGGCGGAGTAGTTTGCAACGCTCATTAGAGGAAGAAAATTCGCACCAGCAGGCTCCGCGCGAGAAGATGAGAAATTCGGCATTTACTTGGGTGTCCTGAAAAAGAAAATAAAATAAAATATAAATTAAAACGAAGCGCGGGAACGCTACTCTGCCGCGCCTCCGGCGGAGAGATGAAGGGAGGCTGCGGGGAAGAGAGGCTCGCAATTTTATTTTTAATTTCGAGTTTTTAGTGTCAGTTTGCAATTTATTTGTGTATTTTTGCATGCGCGGTGTTTGGGTTTCTGTGGGTATATAGTGACACTAATTGACGAGGTGCTACCACACATACCCACGAACAAGCAAACAAACAAATACACCCGCAATGCTATGGTTAATTGGGTCAGTCACTGATACACCGTGCGTCTGGGACGCGTGTCAGCGTGGCACGTCGCATTAAATTTGAAAAGCTGCTTTTGTAGAGCGGGCGGGCGGGCGCTCCATGGCGGCAGTGGTGGGTGACCGTACACACTCACTCTCACTCTCTCTCTCTCTCTCTCTCTCTCTCTCTCTCTCTCTCTCTCTCTCTCTCTCTCTCTCTCTCTCTCTCTCTCTCTCTCTCTCTCCCCCTCACACAATCACACTCACACACGCTCAGCCAACTTGTTGCAGCAGCATGTGAACGACCGCGTAACCTCGCACTGAGGCTCTGTATTTCTCGTTCTCCTCTTCTTTCTCTCGATCCTGTGTGCACTCCCTTTCCCTCTTCGTCTCTCTCTCTCTCTCTCTCTCTCTCTCTCTCTCTCTCTCTCTCTCTCTCTCTCTCTCTCTCTCTCTCTCTCTCTCTCTCTCTCTCTCTCTCTCTCTCTCTCTCTCTCTCTCTCTCTCTCTCTCTCTCGATATTTCCTTGCGATGCGGGTAGGGCTCACGCAGCAGTGCCTGAGTCCCCGACGCGACACGGGCGATGACATTGTTTTCTCTGGTGCCCGCGCGGCCCACTTAGACGCCTCGCTCCCCTGCCCTGCCCTCCCCCTCCCCCCACCCTCCCCTCTTCCTTCCTGTGCGCCGGCCCGCCTGCCTGCCTGCCTGCGGTCTCCTTGCTGCTGGTGTTGGCGTCGAGGCCGCGGCACGGCCCGCCAGGATAAGGGAAGGGTTAAGACGGCTGGATTGATTAAGGACCCGGACCCCGCCCGGCCCCGCCCGGCCCCGGCGCGCCCGTTGGTCCGGAACCCTTATTCAAGCCACAATTAGATGATATTGAATTAAGGCGCTTCGCCGCCAGCACCAGCGCGACCGCTTACACACACACACACACACACACACACACACACACACACACACACACAGGCAGACACGCATACATCAACAGAGACACTTTGCGGGGAGAGAAAGGGGCATGTAAATGGCTGCTGCGGCGCTATTTCGGTGCGGGGCACGCGGACTGTTTGCGTTGTTGCTCACCTCCTCACCTCAGACGCGCCCCGCCCCGCCCTGACATGTGTTCAGGTGTGACCGAATTTTTATTTCTTATTTATCTCATGTTAGTTCCAGAGAGTCTGGCTGTGTGGGTTCATGGCTGCTGTCATGTTTGCGTATCTGCCAGACGCGTCGAGAGAATCATGACGCATGTGGGCATGCTCTCATTTTGTTTTTAATTTTTTCCTAAATCATGAAAGTTCTGGACGTTTTTGAGAACTTCTTTTTATTTTGAATTATTCAATTTTATACCAAAATCCACTGCTGATAAGTTTTTTTTATTGTTATTATTATTATTATTATTTTTATTTTTGTGGGGGCATTGGAATTTATCCTTGGGTAAAGACAACCACTGAGAAGGGGGCGGTGGTTCGGAGTGACTGCGAGGGGTCAAAGCCGAAGGTGCCTGGAGAACACCATACGGCACGGACGGGTACCGGGTACCGCACCGGGGGGGGAGGTGGGATGGGACGCAGGTGGGCCCGGGGCTCCACCCCCACCATCTGCCTCTGTTTCTTTCTCTCTCTCTCTTCCTCTCTTCCCCGTTTGCCGTCCTAAGTCGTTTCTCTCTCTCTCTGCCCGCAGGCCGTATACCATGGGCCGGCTGCTGCAGCGCTGATCGTGCCGTGCCGAGCCGAGCCGCGGCCCCCCGAGGCCGTGCAGTCCCGTCCAGCACCGTCCCGTCGGAGCGGAGTGCCGTCGAGAGAGCCGCCGCCGCCGCCGGGCCGCGCCGCGCCGGAGGTAGAGGTGGGGGTAGACGCCTTGTGGAGGGGGAAGCCAGCCACGCTCCCTCGGCCAATCCTAGCTGGCCTTTCTTATGATGTCATCGGAGGAGGAGAGCAAATGCTTGGGGTTGTACGGCGACAAGCTGAAGAAGCGGCAGCGGCAGCGCGTGGACGCCGGCGAGCCTAGGAACAGCTACTCCTCCATCCCCAACTTCAGTTCGCGCCCGACCTTCCTGAGCGGCAGTCCTTACGAGCAGCTGTTCCAGCCTCAGTCGCACATCGGCTTCCTCGGGCAGGGCTTCGCCCCGGGCTCGGCCAAGATGCTCAACGAGCTGTTGGGCCGTCAGGTGAAGGGCGACCCCTGCGCGCTCGGCGTGGGCGCCGTCGGCTCCGCGGAGGGCATGGACTGCTACGCCAACGCGGGCGCGCTGGGAGGCGCTGTCGGCGTCATGATCCGCCGCGGGCTCGTGGACGAGGACCACATGCTGCGCGACATCCTGCAGGGGCGCAAGAAGGAGCTGCTGGCCCTGGAGCAGGAGCTGCAGGGCGGCGAGCACGACAACAACAACACGCTGGCCAGCAACAACAACGACCTGCTGAAGAACGGCGCGAGTGACAGTAGTGACGCGAGTGAAGTGTGCGCGGGCGCGGCCGGTGCGAGCGGCAACAAGTTGCACAACGGTGCGGACGCAGTAGGCTCGGGGCCCGGCGCCGCGACGCTGCCCGACGACGCGCGAGCGCGGTCCCCGCGCGGTGGCGGCGGCGGCGTCGCGCCCGGCGGCGCCGGCGACGACAAGCAGACCGTCAACGTGAACGGCGACGCGTCCGGCAACGGCGCCGAGTCCGACTCGGACACGTCGGTGCACTCGACGGCGACCACGACCGACGCCAAGGACGCGGCGGACGACCAGGACGACGACGACGACAAGAAGTCGAACGGCAGCAGTGGCGGCATGGACCTCAAGCGTAAGCGAGTCGAGAACATTGTGTCCGGCATGGCGCGGGCGTCGCCGCTGCCGCAGCTCCCCCAGCCCGTCAACGGCTGCAAGAAGCGCAAGCTCTACCACCCGCAGCAGCACGACGCCGGCCTCGGCGTCGCCCTCGGCATGCAGGCCCTCATGATGGACGACGGGGATGACGACGCGCCGCCGGCGCTGCGCCACAAGCAGAGCGCGCTCAAATCGCAGCTGCGCTCGCTGCAGGGCAAGCTGGTCGAGATGCAGCACGAGTACGTGCGGCTATGCAGCCGCATGGAGCAGGTCGAGACCCCCGAGCAGGACCCGGACATGGACGCGGAGCCGGCCGACGATGACGACATGAAGTCGGAGCAGCGCGAGAACGAGCAGGACATCATGGAGCAGGACCAGGACGCCGACCAGGACGCCGACCAGGACGCCGACAACAGCCTCAGTCTGTCGGACAAGACCGGCAAGGACGACAGCTCGCCGCCGGCCACCCCGGTCAAGGAGGCGTCGCAGGCGGAGCGCGCGGCCGGCAGCGCGCCCACCACCCCCAGCAGCGCGACCTCGCCCGTCGTCAAGCAGATGGCGCCACCCAAGATCCACCCGCACCACGGCAACCCCATGTTCCCGCCGCACCCCATGCAGCTGGCGCTGCTGCAGCAGCAGCACCTCGCGGCGGCCGGCGGCGGCGACTACCACCCGCACCACCCGCACCACCCCCACCCCGCGCAGCACCACTCGTCCGCGCTCAGCATGTACCTCGGGGTCAGCCACAAGCTCTTCATGGAGCAGCAGGCCGCCAAGGCCGAGGCCGCCGAGCAGCAGCGGCAGCAGCAGGAGCAGCGGCGCGAGCAGCACCAGCAGCAGCTGCAGCAACAGCAGCAGCAACAGCAGCAGCCGCACCAGAAGGACTTCTCCGAGCGCTTCGCCATGTTCCGCAGCGCGCCCGTCGACCTGGACGGCCTCGCGGACGTGCTCAAGTCGGAGATCAGCTCGTCGGTGGCCAACCTCGTGGACTCGATCGTGTCGCGGTACGTGCAGCAGCGCCGCTTCAAGGGCGGCGACTCCGAGCAGCTCAACAAGGACCTGCTGCTGGCGTCGCAGCTGCTGGACCGGAAGTCGCCTCGCACCAAGGTGCTGGGCGAGGCCCGCGGCGCCAACGGCGCCCGCATGAACGGAGGCGCGTTCGGCCCGAGCGGCAACCCCAACACGCCCACGCAGTCCGCGGCGTGCCCGACCTCCAACGGCAGCCCCGCCGACATGATGGCCGTCCGGCCCTCGCCCAACGCCATCATGTTCCCCACGCCCAAGCTGCCCAACGCGGCCGCCGCCGCCCTCTACTCCATGTCCGGCCTCGGCCAGGGCCTCGGCGTCAACCCGTTCGACCACCGCGAGGGCGTGCCCGAGCAGAACGAGGCACTCAGCCTGGTGGTGACGGCCAAGAAGAAGCGGCACAAGGTGACGGACACGCGCATCACGCCGAGGACCGTGTCGCGCATCCTGGCGCAGGAGGGCATGCTGGGCCCGCTGGGCGCGCCGCTGGACGGCAGCACCACGCCGCAGCCGCAGCAGCCGCCGCCGGCGGGCAGCCCGCGCACGCCCACCGGCACGCCGCAGCCGCAGCAGACGGCGCCGCAGACACCGCAGCAGACGCCGCCCCAGCAGACGCCGCCGCAGCCGCCGCAGCCGCCGCAGTCGCACCTGCAGGCGCGGGGCTGCCCCAGCGGCGGCCAGCTGCACGGCCACCCGGACTCGCCGCCGCCCCCGAGCCAGCGGCCGTACCACCCCCACGGGCCGCACGGGCCGCACGGGCCGCACGGGCCCCACGGGCCCCACGGCCCGCCCCCGATGCTCCCCGTGTCCCTGCCCACCTCCGTGGCCATCCCCAACCCCGGCCTGCACGAGAGCCAGGTGTTCTCGCCGTACTCGCCGTTCTACTCGCACGTGCCGCACATGTCGGCCTCGCCGCCGCTGCCGCTGCGCGACTCGCCGCCGCCGCTGCCGCCGCTGCTGCACCCCGCCCTCATGGCCGCCACGCACGGCCACCACGCCGGCTCGCCCGACTACGGCGTGCTGCGGGGCGCCTCCGGCCTGGACAGCCTCGACCGGGGCTCCGACTGCAACTCGGGCGACGGGCCGTACGACGGCATCTCGCCCTCCATGTCGTTCACCTACCGGATGAAGCACGAGGACCGTAAGTAGTTCTAGGGAACACGCTAACTCGCTCGATTGAACCTCCAGGCCGTGGTGGCGCTGCCCTCTGCCCTCCCGGGCACCTGTTGCTGGCGCCAGCCGCGCTCCGCCCCGCCCCGCCCCGCCCCGTCCTGCCGCGGGACCCTCCCTTAGGCTCCCTCGCTGCCCCGCCCCGCTGATATAGCCTCGTTCAAAATGCATGGCCCTTATTAGCCTTCTTTTGCCTCTTCTTTGGCCGTCACGAAGGTTGTGGTCGCCGCGACCGCAACCCTCCCGGCGGACGCCCTAGGAGATATCAAAGCTGCCGCGCAGCAGGGGGAGTGAGGTGGGGTGGGGTGGGGGTGAAGGGGCGGAATCTTTCTTATAATTCAACGCCTTGTGTTGACTGTATCTGTCAAGCAGAAAGACACGCGCGGCTGCGAACGGGGGAAGTCCCTCCGCCGCCTTCGGCTCCTCCCCTCCCCCTCTTCATCTCTCTCTCTCTCTCTCTCTCTCTCTCTCTCTCTCTCTCTCTCTCTCTCTCTCTCCCCTCTCCCCTCTCCCTCCCCCCCTCCCTCCCCTTCCCACGGACCTCACCTCGCCTCTCAGTCTGATCCCGCGACGTGCCGGGTCATCATCTTTGGCGTCGGGATGATTCGCATTGTGGGGCTTCATCCATCCATATGTGTCCGTCTATCCGGGCGGGGCCGGGCGGGGCCGGGCGGGGCCGGGCGGGGCACAGTGGGGCAAAATCGAAAAAAGAGGGTCAAAAAGGGTACATGACTAAAATGTGTTTTCAGTCCAGGCAGCAGTCGACCTGTGTTCAGAAAGGTTCAGAGCACCTGATGCAGTACGTTTTCGTAATCTCATTGGACGATTTCCGTTTGAAAAAGAGCGGCAAAGATGCCCAAATTCGAGTGTCAACGCGGTGTGTGAGCAAGGGGTTCACATAAATCGATTTTCCGCCTCTGTCCGATGACATAATGTATCAATTATATACATCAATGGAAAGAGGAAGGTCTGAGGCATGTGACACAATAAGCGGATTTGTCAAAATATTCCATGTTCAATTTTTAACAATTTTTGAAAAAGTATGAAAATCAGCGTATGACGCACTTTTCCCGTGACAGAAGTTGAGTTGCGCACGTTTGCGCATCATGCCTGCTACGGAAATGAGTTCTACTAATGGCCCTCTTCAAAAGGCATATGGGCCGATTTAGCGAAACTTAGCGATTTTCTTACAAATCGCTCTCAAACATTGAACAAATCGCACAAATTGCGAGATTTAGTGTGAAATCAACCCGATTCACATGGGGGTGGAGCACTGAATATTTGTTCCGCGAGGTTTTCGAGGGCGCCCGATCGATTCCCGGTGTCCTTTTACACCTCCCGGGTCGTCCTGGGGGTGTCATCGGGGACCTCATGGGGTCGCCGATGACGCCCTTCTTGAAAATTTGCATCGCGGGGTTTTCGAGGGCGTCTGATCGATTCCCGGTGTCCGTTTGCACCTCCCGGGTCATCCTGGGGGTGTCATCGGGGACCTCATAAGGCGTCATAAGGTCGCCGATGACGTGAGGTCGCCGATGACGTTAGGTCACCGATGACACCCCCAGGATGACCCGGGAGGTGCAAACGGTCACCGGGAATCGATCAGGCGCCCTCGAAAACCCCAGGATACAAATTATCAAAAAGGGTGTCATCGGCGACCTCATGAGGTCCCCGATGACACCCCCAGGATGACCCGGGAGGTGCAAATGGACACCGGGAATCAGTCAAGCACACTCGAAAACCCCCCTGCACCAATATTTGTGCAATTTGCAGCACTATGGAATTATGACCCTCTTTTTTCGATTTTGCCCCACTGTGCGGGGCCGGGCGGGGCCGCGGCAGAGGAGGCGGCCGGGCCGGGCCAGATGGATGTGATGTGTTTGCATGCCCCCCCGGGCCCCCGGGTAATTGGATTGCGGGCAAGATAACATTGAGGAGGGGAAGTCTTAGAAGTCGAGTCAATCCCCCTCGGTCCGTCCGGCCGGGCCCCGGGCCCCGTCCGTCTGGCCATCCGACCGCGTTCGGTTTGCCGGTGGCCCCTTTCCCTTTCGAGAGGGCGTGGAATGAGTGAGTGGTATGGTTAGGGGGGGTTAAGGGGTGGGGGTGGGGGTGGGGGTCGCCGCGCCCCCGAGCCGTGGGACACCCCACCGAGAAGACAGCTCAGCACCACTCGGATGTCCGCTTCCGTCTCCGAGCCGCCAACTTGCCCCTTTCCCTCCGCACCCCCCCCCCTTCCCCCTCCCCTCCTCTGCTGTTGTCACCGCACCTCTCCCCTCTCGCCCCGTGGAGAGGGAAGGGGCGGAAACGTTACGGCTCTCCAGTCATCGCCAGGATCTCAGTTGTGGTGCTTCGAACGCCCCGCGCGACCCCGCCCTGCCCCGCCCCGCCCCGGTATTTCTGAACCTCCTTCCGTAACCTTACGCCCCCGCTTAACCTGCCCCTTCGTCGTGCCGCTTGCGGTCACACCTCCGCCGCGTAACTAGTCTCATGCCTCTCCGCCCTTCACTCGGTCCTACGGATAATGTCTTCGCTGAGCCCCTCGACGAATTTTTTTTTCCTACTACCAATTACCCCTGGAGAAAATAACTTCTATTTATTTACTTTCGCGTTTTTTTTTTCTTGCGCTTTAATCTTATTGGAATGTTGGATGGGATACTATTAGGAATTTTGCGTTGCTAGCGAGACGGTGGGTGGAGTGACGACCTCAGTGGCTGAACTGCCCTACCTTGCCCCGCCCCGCCCCGCCCCGCCCCGAGCTCGGCCCCTCCTTCTCCAATCCCACCCTGGCGCCTGGCGCCCCCGAGTCCGTCTACAGAAGCCTTACACAGACTCGAAGACCCAGTACATGACTGAGATATTCCCCACCACTCCGTCACTGCCCTCTCCCCCCCCCTCCCTTTTCCCGCCTCGCGATTGAAGTCCCACACCCCTTCTCTTTTCTGGTCGGACTAAGCGTTGATCTTGTGTTTGTCACTCGCTCACGGACTGTTTTCTCCCCGCAGCCTCCTCGCTCTCCGGGCCGCACTCGTCCACCCTGACACCCATGCACCTCCGCAAGGCCAAGCTCATGTTCTTCTGGGTGCGGTACCCAAGCTCGGCCGTCCTCAAGATGTACTTCCCCGACATCAAGTTCAACAAGAACAACACGGCCCAGCTCGTCAAATGGTTCTCCAACTTCAGGTGAGTGCGCATCCATCTCCGTCAGGCGTGTTCCAACCGAAGCCATCAGCCCGCAGAGCCACTGTACTGTCGCTGCGGGTTGCCGCACTTCTCTTCCTCCTCACCCCTCCACAATCAGTACGAGTCAGCCACACTCGTCCCTCCCTTAAGTAACGTCATTCAAAGTCGCGCTGGAAAGCGATCTAGATTTTATTATTATTATTTTTTTAAAATTTCCCTCCTTTTTTATTTTCTCTTTCTCTACGTCGTACACTTTGGCATTGCGCTGCCCGCGCGCGCATCCCCCGCGCCTCCATGGAGCGCCGAAAGCTCTCCGCCCAGGTACACCGCGCGGGTCGCGTCGACCTTCCCCCTTCGCGCCGCGCTCAACGGTCACCGGCCCCGGCCCCCTCCTCCCCCAACCCCTCCTGCTCCTCTCCATCGTCATCATCACCCATTCTCGGAAAAAGCTGCCAGCATAAAAAATATTAAGAAAAGGCGCTCTTCACCGGCAGCCTTGCATTCGGCCAAGTCCCGCTGAGGGAGAAACAACTCTAAATTTTGGTGTAAACATTTGGCGATAATTTTTTTTTGTAAATTTTTGTGAAGTTTTGAGAATTTTTCTGAATTTTCTTGGATTTTTATTTAATTTTGTGAATTTTCACCTTTATTTTACCTAAATTTGTGTATTTTTTTCTGAATTTTCCTTAACTTCTCTCCAATTTTTTCTATTTTTTTTCTGAAATTTCCTGAATTACGAGGTGTACAAAAAATTCTCAGTTGTTTTCCCCATCAGTCCCGCACACACTACTTTTCCAGCCATACTCATCCTTCTTACTCGCATAAGTCGCGGCACGCTCGAAATCCGCCGGTGCGACTCGCAGACTTCCAGCCGTCTGATTCCGAAGATCGCTCTCGTGCCTCCGTCCTTGTCGCACTCATGGGGGCCCTGCTATCCCCAATGTAGAGCACCGTAGTGCTGTGCGAATGGTTCGAAATCGAATCGAATCGAATCGAATCTGCCTGGATTCGATTCGATTCGGTACCGAATCCCTTATGATTCGGCATCGAAAGGTTCGAAATTTCGAATCAGCTAAGATTCGCCACCGAATCTTAAAGTTTAAAAACATGCTTTTCAACAAGAAGAGGGTGGAAGCGCGCCTTTGAAAAGATGTGTGGGCCTACTAGACTTAATTTTAAAGCATAATTTTAATTTGTTTTAGTAAATCTAATTTGTAGGGGCTCAAAATTGGATTCGATTCGATTCGCCCGCGAATTAAGGAAGATTCGATTCGATTCGAAATTATTTGGTCGGATTCGATTCGATTCGATTCGAAGGAGATTTGAAGAAATTCGATTCGATTCGATTCGGACCCAAAAACCTCGATTCGCACAGCACTAGAGCACCGCCGTGAGTGCGACAATGATGGAGGTACGAGAGTGCGATCTTCGGAATAAGCCGCTGTAGGGCGCGGCGTGGGTGAGGAGGGGTGAGTACGACGGCGTCGTCGACCGGAGGCCTTTGTGCTCAAAGGGTTGCTCCGGGATCACTTACGCCCCAGCAGAAGCGCGGGGCGGCGGCGCCACGGCGCCGTCAGTCTTTAGCGACGACGACGACACCTGGATACACACCTTGAATGGTGCACTGGTGCGGGGCGGGGCGGGGCGGGGCGGCGCTGCTCGCTGGCAGGACGAGGAAGAGAGGACGCCAGGTGCGCCTCAGCGCCCCGCCCCACCCCGCCCCGCCCCACCCCGCCCCGCCCCACCCCACCCCGCCCCGCCCCGCCGCGGTGCTCCAGCTCAGTCAGTGCGCTACGCAGCGCGGCGCGGCCTTGCCGCCGCCGTCTACCTTTGCTGCAGCAGCGCGGCTCTCTTTTTGTCTCTGCCCGCCACGCCACGCCACGCCACGCCACGCCACGCCACGCCACGCCGCTTTCTTTCGCGCCTCGACCCGTCATGCGTATGTGAGATCAACCCCCCTCTCCCCCCACCCCCCTCTCCCCCCACCCCCTCCTCTCCCCACCCCTCGTCTCTCTCTGCTACCCCTAGGACGGCTGTGCGTGCGTGCGTGCATGTGAGTGTGTGTGTGTGTGTGTGAGTGCGCGCGTACGTGCATCTGTGCATACACCTCTCTTGTCCCTGTTTGCAGTTCGGTCTGGCCCTGCCTGCCTGCCTGCCTGCCTGCCTGCCTGCCTGCCTGGCTGCCTGGCTGCCTATGGCTGCCTGCCTGCCGGGGCGGCTGACGGCACGGTGCTTGCCTTGCAGCTCATAAGCCATTTCCCTTTTTTCGTCACCATTTCTTTTCTTGATGTTTTCCTCCGCGCTGCTGTCCTTTGGTTCCTTCATCTTCCCCCGCACTTTCTTCTCTATCCTTTCATTTGTAAAATCGTATATTCGATTGAACCGCGCGCGCTCTCTCTCTCACACACACATATGTGCA